>QLSR01000320.1:437260-503524 GCA_031780015.1 Citrullus colocynthis
TAATTTTTTTTTTTTTTTTTTTTTTTTTGTATTTTTCGATTTGGGTTGGGTGTCAGATTGCAATTTTAATATAAAAGTTTAAGTTAAGGTTAAGATCTATTTTATAATTTTATGATCGATGTATTTTATACTTTGTCTTGGATCAATGTATATGTCAATTAGTGTTTCATGGATATGTCAATGTGTTTAAAAAAAAATAGGGGAAAAGAAAAGAAAAAAAAAACACAACCCAACAACTCAACCCAAATTTTAAGGATTGGATTGGATGGGTTGGGTTGAATACCCGAATCATTTGGATAGCTAACTCGATCAATCTAAATTTTCGAGTTGGTCCAAAAAATGCCCGGTATAGACCACTACCACGTCATTTCCAACCAAGAAAACGGAGACGTCCACAAAAAATTTGGAGGAATGAAATTATAAGAGTGGTTCTACAAAGATCTTTTTATAAATTGCATGTCATTGCGTTGCCGCCTCTTCGTCCATTCATACACATACGTACGCGTGCCAAAACGTGTTTCACAATTTCATTCTATAAGCAACTCCTCTCCTCAATCGATTCTCCATTCTCCAGTTTCTAGTTTCTTCTTCCCAGG
Source organism: Citrullus colocynthis (assembly GCA_031780015.1). Lineage (NCBI taxonomy): Eukaryota > Viridiplantae > Streptophyta > Magnoliopsida > Cucurbitales > Cucurbitaceae > Citrullus > Citrullus colocynthis. The sequence goes on from QLSR01000320.1 coordinate 437,857, forward strand.
TTTTTCTCATTTTCCTTCGCTTGCTGAAATTTATCATTCAGTTTGGGTGGGTTTCCTATCAATTTTCGTATGCCTTTGGCCAGTTCCATACAACACAACGCAGAGACGCTCATGGAAGCCGCCATTGGTTCAACTTCAACCCTTGCCATTGGAATTGGATCGCCATTTCGGGACACCGCCCTCAGGCCTCTTGCCTCCCATTCCCTTTCTTTTTCTTCCAAATCCCTCCTCTCTGTTCCTGTAAGAAGCTGGAATCCTTTTTTCTTTTCTTCCTTTTATCAAACAGTTCATGGTCAATTACTGTGTATCTCGTTTCGATCTCTTTGGTTTTTTCTCCAACTTTCTGTTGTCTCATCGCAGCATTATCGGTCCTTCGTTTCTCCACCGAGACTTGGAAAGAGGATGATTACCCTTCCCTGTAGCGGTCGGGGTCGGGGATTGGGATTCTCAATGGTTAAAGCGTCCCTGTCTTCGAATCCGGCTGGTTCTGCTGCCCAAATTGCTCCACTTCAGCTCCAGTCTCCAATTGGCCAGTTTCTATCTCAAATACTGACTACCCATCCTCACCTTCTTCCTGCAGCCGTCGACCAGCAGCTTCAACAGCTGCAAACCCAACGTCATGCTGAAGAACAAACTCAGGAGCCCCCTGCTTCCCCCACTCATGACATTGTCTTGTACAGGTTAGTTCCGCATCCCTTAGAGGCTAAGTATATACAGGTAGAGGATGGGTCTGGAAACTCCAAAGTTGTAACAATTATTTGGCATCAGTTTCTCTTTGTAAAAGCAAATTGTTTGACTCGAAGAGCCCCAAAGCTGATCAAGCTTGTTTTTTTCCGGTACAACTCTGCTTACGTAGCTTAGCGTTTGAAAATTTTAGGAGGATTGCAGAGGTTAAGAAAAATGAAAGGAAAAGGGCCTTAGAAGAGATATTGTATGCATTGGTGGTGCAACGATTCATGGACGCCGATGTTCCTCTTATACCAGCTGTTGCCCCATCGTGTACGGACCCATATGGCCGAGTTGACACATGGGCACAAGATGATGAAAAGCTGGAGCGGCTTCACTCGTCCGAAGCAAGGGAAATGATGCAGAACCACCTAGCGCTCGTTTTGGGCAATCGGATTGGTGACTTTGCTTCAGTAGTGCAGATAAGCAAACTGAGAGTGGGGCAGGTGTATGCGGCGTCTGTGATGTATGGATACTTCCTCAAGCGAGTGGATGAGAGGTTTCAGCTCGAGAAGACTGTGAAAATGCTACCAGCTGATGCAACAGACGAGGGAAAAGGAGAAGAATGGGTCTTCAATGCACCACTGCATCCTGAAATCTCTTCCATGGCAGTTGAACAAGGGGATGTTAGTCCTGGGGAGTCGAGTCTGGGGATCAAGCCCTCCCGCTTGAGAACATACGTAATGTCGTTTGATGGTGACACACTACAAAGATTAGCCACGATAAGGTCAAAGGAGGCTGTTAGCATCATTGAGAGACACGCGGAGGCATTGTTTGGAAGACCCCAGATTGCAATCACCCCGCAAGGAACAGTAGATACCTCCAAAGACGAGCTTATCAAAATTAGCTTTGGTGGGTTGAAGAGACTAGTTATGGAAGCTGTGACTTTCGGTTCTTTTCTGTGGGATGTTGAGACGTATGTGGACTCCAGGTATCATTTTGTCATGAATTGAGATATGAATTTCTGGAGCATTCGGGACAATGGATGCAGTTGCGTGCCTGAGACCGCCTCTAGCAAGTGTAATGTGGATTGATATCTAAGTTGACTGTGTAGTTTCTAAGTGGACTCTCCACAAATCTGGCTTGTCTCATGGTGCGTTTGAGTGATAAACTAATACACTCGTTGTAAAAGATATAGAAGCTAATTACACAGAGAGACTACAAGAGTCTAAGATACAATAAAAAGTTCCCATTGCCAAATTGTTTTTCTTATTGTCCTTGTTAAATAGTATAATTAGTTATGAAAAGATTTGAGGTGCAAGGGAACACCCAAGTTTTTCTCATGAGATCGAACCCGAGAATTGGAATCAAAGCAGATTGGGTGGACTCAGATATCAACCAAAGGAGGATCATTAAATTTTAAGAGTTCAAATTTGACGGTCCGGGTCTATTTAGTGTAGTGTTCATTGCTCATTATCCATTCACTAATCTTGCAAACAGTAAAATTATACTTCCATAACACTTAAAAGAAAAAAAAGGCAAACAAGCTCGAAAATTAAATATTCAAACTTCTAGCTTCTTGCTGATACATATGACATTCAAAGATATATAATTGATGTAGATGTGTTTTTTATGCAAAACATATTAAAGACTAAATTTAACAAACTTGTCTATAATTAAACATATCAATAGCAACACTTTAGAACCGATAGAAACAGAATATGTTAGAAATAAACTTGTTGATTATACAAACATGCCAGTATTCCTAAAAGATCAACCAATGAGAAAGAAAAAATGACTGCCTTAGTTGGCCAATTAAGATCTTCAAAATGATATTTCCTCCGATACAATGGATAATTGCTGCAATCTCTCCCATCTTTCAATTCATCTGTCCTCCCATCTCCCTTGATTTCGATCCACCTCACCTCACCTTCTCCAATCTCTCAATTCCTCTTCTTCCCAAAGTAATTCACATTTCAATCCACCTCACTAAAGCAATTTAAAAAAAACTAACAAGGCTAGATTTTGAACTAAAGATTTAAAGAGTTCTCAATCATCATACCACTATTCTCAAGTGCCTCAAGACCAAAGTAAGTTTGATTATTAAAATGGAATGTTAAATATAAATACCAAATAGAAACTACACTTAAAAAAGTACTACTATTAGTTTCTAAAATTTTGCATCTTTTTTTGGAAACATTAATTTAGGAATAAGAAACAGGAATGGTTATTAAACAAGTTTACTTCTCAAAAAATGAGAAACAGAAATGTTATCAAATGATTTTTAATAGGACTTTAATAGTATGAAGTCTATTTCTGATAGCATGTGATATCATTGATAAACTAAGTTTATTATAGCCTATAAGTGATATGCTTCTATCACTAACAAACTACTTCAATTAGTAATTGAAGTCTATGACTCATAGACTTTTATAAACTGATGTTCAATAATTTAAAAGTAAATATTTGTTTGGCAATACTTTCTCTCAAGTAAATAAACATAGGTGTAGAAGAGAAAGTTTGGATGATATCACTAATAGATATTTGTGATATCTGTGTATCTACGATATCATTCATATCAGTGATATAACTTATTTAGATATTAGTGATATCTATGTATCAATTATGTAGATAACTTAAAAGTGTTAATATTTTAAAGTTGATTGTTATTGATAAAAGTATGTTAGTAATAGTCATTGATAGCTTTAAGTGTTAATCTTTCAAAGTTGGTTCCAATTGATGAAAGTCTATGAGTGATAGTCATCAATGGCCACTAATAAGCTATAATTGATAGTAGAAGATATCACTAATAGCCAGTAATTTACTTCAAAAAAAAAAAAAAAATATATATATATATATATATATATATATAAGCCCATAAGTCATAGACTCTCATTGATGGCACTTAAAAATTGACAACTTTGAAAGATTAGCACTTAAAGTGGCTTTCAAATTTGAATTCTTAACACTTCATGCTATCAGTGATTGAAAGCTATCAGTGTCTATCACTGATAGACTTTCATCACAAATCATATAGTCTATCAATGATAGAAGTTCATTAGTGATAAAACCTTCCATAAATAGTATCGTCAATGTATCATGATATCCTTATATTAGTGATATCAGTGTACTAATGAAGGCAAATATCGATGATATTAGTGTTATTATTGATATAATTTAGCGTAGATATCAAAAATAAAATTAAGGTAGATATCAATGGTATCCATATATTGGTGATATCAATGACATAACTTAGGTAAATGTCGTTGATATTGATTATATTAGTGAGATCGATTTTCTATCACCTATAGCTTAAACTTTCAAAGTTGATGGTTTTCTTCAAAGTTGATAACCATTTATAGAAGGCTATCATTGATAACTGTTGATATCTTTTTGTCACTAATAGCTTAAAGTGTTAATTTTCAAAGTTGATTGCCATGGATGAAAGTCGGTGATAGCCTCTGATAGTTTTTTATCACTAATAGCTAAGCATTAATCTTTCAAAGTTGATTCCAATTGATGAAAGTCTATCAAAGATAGTTACCGATAGTCACTAATAGAAATTATCAGTGATAGCCATTGATAGAAGCTATTAATGACTATACTTCAAATGACTATACTTGAAATTGAGAAAAACAAGAAGAAGATGTACACAAAGAAGAATTTTCTGGATTTCTGCCTAATGGGATCAGCAAGAATATGAATTGGGCTTTTTAGTCTTTTCTAGTATATGGGCCTTTTAATTTTTTTATCCGTATGTTATGCTATTATTTTAGGTCTAATTGTCATTTATGTAACCAACCCAATTATTTAGGTAAAAACCCTTCACATGCACTTGGAGAAGGAGATTGACACGTACTTTTGGTATTATTTTCAAGTGTTTAATTTAAGTCATTTTAGAAAAATTTCGAGTATTTGACAACCACTCAAAATAGTTCTTGAAGTGTATTTTAAACGGTTTTTATCAAAAGAGTTTAAATAAAAATGAGTTTTTTGAAAAACACTTTTTTCTCAAGTCAATCCAAACGAACCCTTAATCTTTCTGATAACTCCTATTTTCTTCTTTGTTACAACTATACAAGTTGAAATGACTACTTTATAAAGTTGTGTATTCTTTAGATGTGATTCATACCATAAATATGAAACATCACTGTTTAACAATGGACATACGTTTGAATGAGCAGTCACATCCTTTTCTTCATAACAACTACTCAACAACTACTCAACTCGAAGTAGTTATGTAACGGCCCGAATTTCAGGTAAATCACTTTTTCTCTCTTTAAGTTGAAATAATAATAATAATAATAATAATAATAATAATAATAATAATAATAATAATAATAATAATAATAATAATAATAATAATAATAATAATTAAAGGAATGCAGGGAGCGTAAAGGTGGGGAAAGATCTCCGGATGGATTTTTCTGTTTACTGACCAAGTTGCGTTAGGAAAAGGAAAAAAAAAAGAAGGGAAGAAGGGAAAGGTCAAATCTCTCTCTCTCGATCACCTCTTCGTCACTCAGTCGCCATCCCCTTCAGCCCTCATTGTCGCCGTCATCTCCAGCCCTCACTGTCGCTATCATCGCAGTACTCATCGCCATCGTCACCCGCACTCGTTGCCATCATCGCAGCTTTCAGCGCAGCGGCATCATCATAGTCCTCGCGCCGCAGCGTCTCAGTCCTCGTCGCGTCGCATCATCACAGCCTGCATTTCGCCGCATCATCAGTCCATCACCGCATCATCATAGCCTGCATCTCGCAGAATCATCATAGTCTTCATCGCCGCGTCCCCGCAGCCCTCTCCACGACGTGTCGTCACAATCTTCATTGCCGCGTTGCCTGTCCTCTTCGCGACGCGTTGTCACAGCCTTCATAGCACATTGCCGTAGTGTAGGGAAGTCGCGACGTCGCACAGGCAGTCTCGCTGTCTTGCTTAGTCTCGCCGCAGTCTCGCTCTCACAGGTAAGGGACTTACTACCGGGCTTTAAGTGACGCCTAATGTCTAATTGTGCTATTGAACTATTGAATGTCGCTATGTAACTTTTTGCCTCGGGTGTTGATTGCTATGATTGTTTCGATATGTCAAGTTTGTAGCTTGTATGCAATGTACGTGTGATTATGTGCCTATGACTTTGTGAAACTCTGCGATGAACTAGCTATGCCATGACATGTTACAGGTTACCTTACTTGTCGTGCCCCGTACCCCTAATGTACTATGCTACGAAGGGTGTCCCTCGGGATCACCACCTATGTTCATGTTACAAATGTAATCACTGCGGACCCTCGGGTCGCTTCCTATGCTTATGCCTACGCTTATACCTATGCTGGGTGCACACAACAAAAAGGATAGCTAGGCCCAGTAGTGAGCCCCTTACTGAGTATAATTGTTCACTCTTTTCTATGTTTTTCTCCTAGGTAAGGAGCATGGTGGCCAGGCGCATGGCCGAGGAAATCTGTGATCGTACCATGGAACCGTCGACACTGCTTCCACACCTTAGTCTAAGGTATAGCGTACTGGAGTTACAGGGTGGTAGTATTTGCATACATTGGACCGTTTATTATTTGTTTTGTTTATTGCTATGTTCGAATTTTCTTTCTTGAGGTTTTGCCTAACTATTTAAGGGGTACCCCGCTAAAGCACTTTTTCCTCTATGTTTGATTTAATAAACTATCAAGAAGTTCAGTCGTTTTATAAATATGACCGAGTTTATCCAAAGTGTACCAAACTGTGTCTCTTAGTTTCCAACGCATTCACTAAATGGTCATGCATGACGTAGCAACGTGTTGGTTATTAAAGGGTCAGGTCGTTATAAGTTACAAAACAAATAATATATCTTTTTGTGTATGAATGTGTTCTAGACCATAGATATGAGATACCATGATCTGATGGTGAAGATATGTTTGGACGGGTAGTCACGTCTTTTTTCTCATGGTAACTATTTAAGTCAAAGTAGTTATAGGACAAGTAGTACATTCTTTCATATATGGGTATGATTTAAATCATAGATATGAAACACCACAATCTAACAATGAAAACAAGTTTGAATGGAGAACCATGTCCTTTGCCCTTTAAATTTTCTATTTTTTTCTTCTCCTTCAAATAGTTAAAACTATTTGAATCAAACAATATAAAATACTATTTCATTAGTCAAAACATATTTTTTATTTCTTTTCTACGTTTTTATTTATTTTCTACGTATTAAACTAAAACTATAAATTTTATGCACATCCTGCTGGTAAATGTAAGTGATGCATCTACCAAAAGATGTAGTAGCACACTAGGGAAAGACAACCGATTTAGCTGGCAGACTAAGCAATAAATTAAATAGTATCTTAAATCAATTGAATACATGTGATAAGGCTAATACTTCTCAAGCCGCAGTTATATGCTGAGTGATGTATTGCATTATTTAAATCTCCATTTAGTTGATGGGTAGGAGCTGATTATCTGTCATGAACGACAGTTCAACCTTGAAGGGTACCGTTAAGGACCACGAATGGGTTTATAAATGCCAACTTTGCATATCAGAATGTTGGAAATTTCTGTCTTTGAAAAATAAATTTCGATTCAAATAAACAGCGAGCTTGCTGTCAGAAGCAATGCAAGTGGGATTCGGAAAGCCCTCTTAACACCCCATGCATTTTTCTTCATCTGCTGTTTCATTTGCACGTCTTTGTTTTGAAGGATATTAGTGGGTTCTTGGAATATTGGAGGTGTTTCACCGTGTGAAGATTTAGATTTCTTGGAATGAGTAAATCCCTCATACGTCATTTGCCTTCATGGTGAAGTGTTTAAGACATGCTTGGTAGTGATCATGAAATTGTTTGAATCACTATTGTTATGTTCAATCACTACAAAACTGTCTTTTAATTATTCAAAATCAAGTGCAAGGTTGTTATTGCTCATAAACATGCCGGGATCAATATCCACAAGATTGATGTTATACGACACAAGCTCATACTTTGTGTGTTGTCAACTTGTCATTTAGTTTGGGAGAAAGAAAGAAATTTAGATGTCTAACATATTGACACATTCCAACTTTGACCCTACTAATGATCAACCAACTACATCGAGAGTAACCGTAAAATCAAATACACGCTTGTCTGGTACATTGTTATGCATATTTGAATAAGCTTTTAACACAACTATTACTAAGTTGACATTTTAAAATGAATGGATTTGCTTTTTGCAAATGTGATCGAATAATTTGGTTTGGGAAGGGCCTAAAGCAAATCCTATACAGTATAGGAGAGTCCAAATTATCTAATCCACCTATTTGGGTTGTTTTCATAGCATACATCAAAGGAGAAAATGAGTTTGTTAGGATACTTCCTAACAAGAACACTAAAAAACACAGAAAACTCAAGAAGACTCAAATATGAAAATGTATGGAAATATGTTGTAATATTATAAGAAAGTAACAAAATAACCTAGTCCTATAAGAAGGCTAGTCTCTCCCAAATTCCCCAAAGAAAATCCCACAAAATTCTTCACACCTTTCTCTCAACCCACTCTCTCTATTTACAATTAAAAGCTCTAACAAACTTACTAGCTACTTACTAATAACCCTTTCTAATAACTATGTTAATATTCTACTCTTTTTTTTTTTACCGATATGTGGGGTGGGAGATCGAACTTTTGATTTCGAAGTTGATAGTACATGTTTAATGCCGGTTGAGTTATGCTCATTTTGGCATATGAATATTCTACTGATAATTCTATTATATCTCTAATTCGGTTCTCACAGAATCCCAACTTCTTGTACTATTTAATTTATCAACAAATGATAATGATTCATTCTTGTGAAACGTCTTGTCTCACATGTCTTCATGATTTAACAGAAACAACTGAGAGTTTTCGCTTTGTCATCTTCACAATCCCATTGCCCTTGCACCAGTCTTCATCTCACCCTGAGAACGAAAGAAATTTAGATGTCTAACATATTGACACATACCAACTTTGACCCTACTAATGATCAACCAACTACGTCGAGAGTAACCGTAAAAACAAATACACGCTTGTCTGGTACATTGTTATGCATATTTGAATAAGCTTTTAACACAACTATTACTAAGTTGACATTTTAAAATGAATGGATTTGCTTTTTGCAAATGTGATCGAATAATTTGGTTTGGGAAGGGCCTAAAGCAAATCCTATACAGTATAGGAGAGTCCAAATTATCTAATCCACCTATTTGGGTTGTTTTCATAGCATACATCAAAGGAGAAAATGAGTTTGTTAGGATACTTCCTAACAAGAACACTAAAAAACACAGAAAACTCAAGAAGACTCAAATATGAAAATGTATGGAAATATGTTGTAATATTATAAGAAAGTAACAAAATAACCTAGTCCTATAAGAAGGCTAGTCTCTCCCAAATTCCCCAAAGAAAATCCCACAAAATTCTTCACACCTTTCTCTCAACCAACTCTCTCTATTTACAATTAAAAGCTCTAACAAACTTACTAGCTACTTACTAATAACCCTTTCTAATAACTATGTTAATATTCTACTCTTTTTTTTTTTACCGATATGTGGGGTGGGAGATCGAACTTTTGATTTCGAAGTTGATAGTACATGTTTAATGCCGGTTGAGTTATGCTCATTTTGGCATATGAATATTCTACTGATAATTCTATTATATCTCTAATTCGGTTCTCACAGAATCCCAACTTCTTGTACTATTTAATTTCTCAACAAATGATAATGATTCATTCTTGTGAAACGTCTTGTCTCACATGTCTTCATGATTTAACAGAAACAACTGAGAGTTTTCGCTTTGTCATCTTCACAATCCCATTGCCCTTGCACCAGTCTTCATCTCACCCTGAGAACGAACGAGAGAAAGAGGTAACTGGGCATTGGCTTAGAAGAAGTGAATATGCGAAATCTAAACTTACCTATCTACTTAACCACTCGACACTTCTGCCACCAAAATTACCACAAGAAGAGCCCAACTAAGAACTAACAACACTACCATATTTATTGTGATAGCGAAACCCTTTTAATAGATTATATCCAGACATCAAGCCGTACTAAAAGCAATACTTGAAACATGCATTTTGGATATAATAGCTGCCACTGCGTTTGAACTGTGAGAATAGATTCATTCTGGAGCCCAAGAAATTCATACGAACACGTGTTATTTGGCCCTTTACGGAACAAAATTTGGTAGAATTACAGAGAATGGAATCATACCTCCAAAACCACTTTAGCTTCTTCATTAAATGCCTTGCAAAGAATTTCATAGCTCGTTTCCATTGCCATCTGGGAATAAGCAGCAACTAAGTTCAGAATACTGCTTTAGAAAACGCCAGCATGCAGTCTAATGTCATGGTAGTGTGAAATGCATAGCATACCGATAAATTGACGCGTGAGGGTGAAATAGATGAAACGGTATATCTGTAAAAGAGAATACGGAAGACAAATGTTAGTCAATACAATCCAAATGAATAATACAGCTACAAACAATTCCAATCAATTCAGCATGAAAACCCAAGAAGTGACTTAAATGTCCTATTAAGTTGGTATAAACTATAGATTTCATAACAAAAACAATCTTGATTTTCATTTAATGTACCATTTCGTCCACATAAAGTGTCAATCAAAACACATCTCTAGATCCTGCCAGCTCATCGAGAACAAAAATAATGTGCATGATATAAGCTGGTGTTTTACAGCGATTTCTTTTTAGTAAGAAACCTTTCATTCACAATAAAATGAAAGAATATACAGGCCTCTAAAAATCAGCCCACATTAAAGGGGAGCACCTCTACAGAAAAGGGCTTCCAATCTTGAAAGTGATACCCATCAAATATTTACAATTTTCTTATTTTATTTTAATAACAAAATATATTTAAAAATTAAAATTAAAATAAAAAAAAAAGGAAAAAAAAAGAAAAGAAAAAAAAACCTTTGTAACCAAAGCCTAGAGATAAAAACATTAAGACTAGAGACAGTCCACACAACACTCGGATCACTTCCCAAGCCTCTTAACACTAATATTCCTCTCTCCAAAGATCTCACAATAATGCAAACACCCCAACAAGCCATAAGAAACAACCATTCTCCCTACAAAGCAAATGGAGAAGGAACTCCACGGATGCCACAATAATGCACACACCCCAACGAGCCAAAAAAACCACCATTCTCCCTAACAAGTAGATGGAGAAGGAACTCCATGATCATACCAACCTGATCCCTATGGCAAGCTAGTTGAAAGCCAAACACTTAGAAAAAAGTAACTCCACACAAACCTGCAAAGTTGCAATTCTAATGGAGATGATCCAAGTTTTCCCCCACCTTCCACAAAGAATACAACAAAACAGGCCTATCAACAAAGACCACTTCCTAGAGGGCCGATTTAGAGTGTTTATTCAACCATGTATAACCTGCTAGTTAAAACCATTGTTGGATTCTTGATCTTTCAAAGGGCCAAAACATATCGTCTCTAATGGAAGAATGGTCCAAAAAACAACAAAAAGAGGAACTGCAAAAGAAGACCCCCCAAGGGTTAGGACTCCCAATCCACACATCCCTCCTCCTGTTGTTCCTAAAGTCAAAATCCCCAATCAAAGTCAAGAGAGTCGTAACATCTGTCATTTCCCTATCGATCAAAGGACAACAGAACCCAAATGAAAATGACAATGAGCTCCCATACCAATCTAAGATGTCAGCCACAAAACAATTTTGTGAGGAGGAAAGATGATAAAAGACAAGGAAAAGTCGTGAAAAGAGGTCCATCCCCTACCAACTGATTCTCCCAAAAATATGTTTCCTTTCCCTCTCCCACAACACTCAAATTGCAATACCGAGCCCAATCCTCCAAACAAATCTATTTGGCAACCTAAATTTTCCAAGAACAAGTTATTTTTCATGGGACCGCTTACAACCCTGGTAAATAGTAATATTGGTCATTTTCCATTCACTAAAAAAGTAAAAAGAATTGGTACAAATCTTCAAACCTATCGAGAATGAAACCAGGAGGAACCCCTCCCCAAATAAAAATAATAAAAGAGTCCAACTCATATTATATTGGAGACAATAAATTCAGCGGAAATTAAAGTGGATTGGTCCTTGTAAAGTGACATATTCAAACAGTTCAATGACAACTATACCACCAAAGAATTAGAGTTAAGACATTTTAGTATTTTACCGCAGCTTGCTTTGGTAGAAATTCAAAGCTTTGGAGTTAGCTTTCTGAACAGTGAAAACCACCGCACCCATGCAGTTCTACAAAAATTAACATACAGATTAGAGAAATGATCTGATAAAAGCATCCTAGAGAGAGATTGGCAAAAGACATAAGCACAATATGGAAAAATTAATTAAATTCACGTAAGACGAAAAAACTGTGAACGTTTGTTGGAGTTCCACGTTTAGTTTGAAACTTTATTTTTTCAATGCATCAATGTTTAAGAACACAAGGAAACAAAGAAAAGGCAGAACGGAAAACAACCTTGCAAGCAATAAGCTCAATTAACTCCATTAAGAAAGTCCCCAATCCTCTTCCTTGGAAACGAGGCTCAATCTGCAGTTCATACACATATAGCACAGGTATCATCTCTTCTATAATAAATCGAAAGTGTACGAATGCAACCATGGGATCCTTTTTATTTAGAGCACTAGTTGTCTTCTCCACATCTGATTTTGGAAACATCCCATTGGCATTAGCATTTGAAGCTTCGTGCACAAATATATAATGTGCTTGTGTTGAAACCATTTCCCTGTGCTTCACCTTCTCTTCAGTTGACCACTGGGATCCATATGGCCCCTCCATATTGATCTTAGAAAATAAAGTGAATAGTCTATCATCCCAAAAATTAATTTGTATTCGAAACATTTCCTAAATTAGAATGACTGTATATAAATGTGAGAAACAAGATAGCCAATTTGTTACCTTGAGGAGATTCTGAATGTATTTCTTAACAGAATAAGAAAGTTTATCGCCCTGGCCTGATTGAAGGTATAAAGATAGACCTAGAAATGAAAGAGAAGTAGGCATCCTATCATGTGAAACATATGTTTGTACCTCAACAAATGTGTCGGGACAATAGCTGCAGGAAAATCAAAATAATGACCCGAACAGAACAAACTATGTAACGATAGACCTACTCATGTAAACCATCCAAACTAAGTTGATAAGCCCGTATTACAGTTAACTCAGGAAAGAAAATGTCTGTGTCTAGCCTGATAACATGATCTAAAATCTTAACTTGTAATATTCAAAATCAAGAAGACCCATGTGCTCAATTTTGTCCAAAACGTTGTACAGGTTTGCGAATGAACCTCTAAAAACCAGTAGTGTCCTAAAGTTTATACAAGACAGAGATCCAATTGATATTTTTAAGTCTTGCTTCTGATACTCTGAATCCTAAGTACAAACTAACCATGGTTTGATACCACAGCCAACCAGCTTAATTTGACCCATTTGACCTATTTGACAGACCAATACAAAAAAAGGAGGGATAATCATAAACTACACACGTGATTTTACTACATTTTTAATCCTACCTCTATACTTAGAAAATTTTTAAAAACATCTTCTGCTTTGTAAGTTGTCCAATCATACCCCCTTCAATCAATTAGTTTTCGTATAGATGTACACACATGTATTGTTGAAGAAACATATGGCTTCGAAATAATTACATCGATGCTTCAAAGCACTTTACAATGCATGATTGAGATTTGTAAAATAAGTAAATGCAAAGTATGATTTGTAACTCACTTAAGAAGTAAATTTTCTGTGCATGAAAATATCCAATGCAATCAATAATGGCATACTTTTGTCCTCGTAGTCAGGCCAATCATAACAATATGGTGAGTTTTTCTTCTCTTTCTTTTTATTTTTTTCTTTTAAATAACAAAATAATCTGTCAAGATTAAATTTAGAGGGTTCTGAGATGTTTTTAATACAGCACAAGGGTATGCATACCACTGCAGTTGAAGTGGCGAAAGGATGGAAAAGGTGAAAGATGGTCCTTTTGAGAGCAAGCAACATCAATGAGTTGATCGTTGATTTTTTTCTGCTCAAGTATCTATGTTTGTAGTAAAAAAGCATCAAACGTCCTTAGCTTCTATAAAATTTGAAAATTATTATAGATATAAGTGTGTGTGCTAGTTCACGAGTTATTTACCTTTCTCCGCTTCGAACTTTGTTCTCTATTAGAATCACCAGAACTGCTGTTCTCACAATGGCTATGAGAAAGTGGAACCCTATTCTCCATATGATTGCTGCAACAATTGCCAAGAGCCACCCCATAGTCTCACCGCATAAACTTTGTGATAGGTAACATATTCACTCCTATAAAGATTGTCTTGAAACCTTTGCCAAAAAAAAAAAAGTAATAATAATAATTAATTAATTAATTAAATCTTAATACATCAACTTAACTGCTAGCCATTTACCAACTGAATGAGTTGAAAAGAACAATTCATGCGTGTAATAAACAAACCAACATTAAGGCCTTAAATAGCTTGTTTAGAACGACTTTCTAACTGTTTAAAAAGTAGTTTTAAGTGCCAAAAAAGCGTTCTTAAGTACTCAAGATGTCATTCCAAACATTAGAGGGTAAATGAGTCCAGTCAGATTTTTCGCAAAACTTTTCTGGAAAACTGACCCAACCCGTGTCAATTTTGTTGAGAAGGAGCTTACTGCTCCCCCCCTCCCCGTATTGAACCCCGTTTCTACCCAAATTTTGTGAATGACCAACGAATCATTAGAACACTTATAACAACGTATCTGATACACTAACACTTTTAAACTACAACACAATTTTTAATATCATCTTAATATAAACACAACAATAGTACAATAATGGACCCCTCAGGTTCTGAAAATTTGGCTGGTATGCCTCGTTTAAACTGCTTGCTGACTATGTTGATTTGGGATTTCAAAATCCCAAAAAAGGTTGAGATTTTCTTACAGTCCGTGGCCCACAAAAATTTGGATACCATAAGATAGACAGCAGAAGAAATGCCCAAACCTCTCCCTCTACCCATCAATGTGTTCTTTGTGTTTAGCCGATGAAGACGAGATTGCATGAAATGAAAAAAAAAAACAGATCTAGAATGGAAAGTGCCAAGTTGGTGTGTGGGAGAGATGAGAGAGAGACGTGTTCTCACAGTCGGAGTTACTGCTCACTCCACTAAACCTGTTCTGCTGGTTTTGCCTTTTTTCCTTTTTAGTTCGTGATGGATACTTTCTTTTTTAAGAAAAAGATACCAAACTTTTCAAGTTAAAAAGAGACTAATGTTTTATGATACAAAAGAAACAAAAGTGATAAAAGTAACACCGACAATGAAACATAAAGCAAACAAAAAACATAGAAAGAACTCCTTAAGAAGGAACTATAAAACTCTCCCAACTACAAATGATATCTCAATATTAGACCCGTTTAAGCTTTTGGAGAGAGAGCACCACGAGAAAAATCGACAAGCTGATTCAAAAAGACTTCAAGCGAGCAATTTCAAAACATTTGATGCACAAAAGACCCTTCCCCTTTGATATTGTACATGGCAGGCGAGGGGGCCATAAGAAACTTATGGTGAAACTTATGGAGACCAAATCCAAGAGTCCTCCAAAAAAGTGAGTGAAATTGAATATAATCATGAAGATAGCTTTTGAACCTTTAAAATTTCACCATTTTTTTTAAAAGGAAACATAATTTTACTTTAATACAATGAAAAGAGACTAATGCTCAAAATATAAGAAAACAAAATATTCGAAAGAAAGCATAAGACATCAAAAACACAAGAAAAACCATCCTAAAACAATGATTAAGAACAAAAGATAAACTCCTCCAATTCAAACATACATCTTGGACAGAAAAGTTCACAAAAAGCTTTGAAAAAGAACACCATGTAGAGACATTGATCCTTGCAATTTCAAAACAGTCTGTCCACTGAAAAGATTTATCATGTAAAAACCTTTGATTTCTTTTATCCAAATTTCAGCAAGCAATGTTTTGATAGCATTAATCTATAATAAATGAGACTTTGGCTTCAAAAAAGGGCCAAATAAGACTTGAAGAACATTTTCTTTGAAGGAGGCTCCAAAAACTCACTAAGATGAAATATAGCTAGAAGTCTTTTCCAAAAAGCAAAAGAATAGCAGCATTCAAAAAGTTTAGGATAACTTTCCAAATCTAATTACGTGGAGTCCATATGGTTAGGTAAGTTTTCTCTCTTCTCTCTCCTCTCTCCTCTCCCCTGTCTCAACCTCTCTCCAACAACCCCGCCTTTTTGTCGAACTTGCCCAAACGTCAAGCCTCCTTCAATTCTAGCATAAATCATGGAAGTAGTAAGCTGTAAGGTGAATGGCGACTTTTTTTGTACATAGTTTGAATCTGGGAAGTTCATGGTCAAAGATACGGAAGTCAAAAAAGTTATACCCCAATCAAAATCGCACTTCTTTTTGATGATGGACCAGTTAGCAGACCTCCTCAGTGGTTCTAGTGTTCGTTTTTTCTTAAGGAATATGAGAGACGAATATGGAGCAATGAGAGTAGCGAAATTCAAGTCTAAACAGGGATGGAATTTAAGATGCGTAGTATGGCCAGCGTTCGGAGGACGGTATTTCATTCATGTTCAAGAGGGGCCCAAGCAACAAGGATGGTCAGATGGGGAGCGTTAAAAAGGAGTTGGAAAGGAAAGCAAAGTCTTCGGAGGCCACATCAGAGATCAGAGTCACGGATTTTCTCCCCTCTAATCAGTTACAAATGAATTATGCAGAGGTTCTACGAAATAAACTAAAAGTCAGAAGTCCCATGTTTACTGAACACCGAAACAGAGTATGCCAATTGAGAAGCTTTCAACGAAGTGTTCAGAGAAGCCTCATTCCTCTGTTTTACCAACCGAAAAACAGAGGCTGCAACAACTTTGGGTTTGAAAAAATAGAGAAATCTTTAAGGAAAATTTCAATAATTTAGGGGTACTTTCCAGATTGTTTGCCTTTGATGATTGGAAGGATATTGTCAAATTCTTAGAAGATTTCTACACAATCAAAGTCAAGATCAACTCTCTGTTTGCAGATAAAACCTTAATAAGAGTAACTCAAGGGAACATAAAGGACATAATTGAATCCCCCAGAAAATGGTTTGATTATCGAAAATTTCATTTCCCAAAGAAACAAAACAAAGATTACCCTATTCAGAATCTGAACGAAAGCCAAGAGGACAGAAACAAAACAGAACACAAAAACATAAAACATGATCGCAAATACAATCCAAAATATATATCTGAAAGTGAGGGATAAGTTGTCGAGAGTATGGATGAGTATTCTAATCAGTTGACTCTAGGAAGGCTCTCTAGTTAAGATTTAAAGTTTGAATTGAGTAGTCTTCGAACACACGGTCAAGAATGCACCAGGAGGAGGCATTTAATTTTGCGATCTCGAATCTGTCTATCCATGGCAAGGTTTTATTGTGGAAGACCTGCTGGTTTCTTTCATACCATATTTCAGACAACACAGCTTTTATGGAATTTATCAATAACAATCTTGATTTCTTTTTCAGGGTTGGACCAATTAAGAGTTGCAAGGTGTTTTCCTTGAAATCATCCCCGAAAACCCAAGTCATGTTGAAAAGTTGCAATAGTCGCTGCCAGCACTTCTTAGCAAAGCTGCAATTATAAAATAGGGGCTGTAAATCCTCTGAATCTGACAAACAAAGGTGGCAAATATTGGGAGATAGGCATTGTGACTGAAGCTTCTTTTGAAGGACAAATGTGCTATTCAAACTTCCAAAAATCATGATCCAAATCGTGATATTAGCTCTTTGAGGACTTTTTGATTTCCATAGAGCTTTCTCCAAGTGTTTGTCTATTGGTGTGGCCAAAGAAAGGTGCCGAAATCTTTTATTCTCACAGCATTTTCTTTCTTTCTTATGAAACAAATGAAGTTTTCTTTGATGCATGAATTTAGCTTCCCATTCTCGTAGAATTCTTCAAAAAGACTTTTAAAGTTGTCTTTAAAATGCACCCAGAATTTAATGAAGAATTCTGCCGTATAACCATTTGGACCAGGTGCTTTGTTTTTGCCCAACATCTTCAAGGCTTTATAAATCTCCTCCAGGGTCAACCGTGATATAAGCCAATTATTTTGGGCCTCGGAAACCATGTTCCATTCTATGTTGGCTGGAAATGAATCTGCGTTATGGAGCTTAGAGTTAAGAGAATTCAAGATAATAGACTCAATATCACAGAAAGAGTTCGCCGACTTATTTTGGTCATTGATGAGTTCGAAGATTAAGTTACGTCTCTTTTTTGCAGCAAGGAACCGGTGAAAGAATTTCGTATTCTCATCTCCCAATTTCAGCCAATTGAGCTTGCATTTTTGTATTAAATTCATTTCTTCCATTCTGGAAAGGGATAGTAGGTCAACTTTCGATGTTGATCTCAAGTCCAACTCTACCGATGTTAATTCTGCATTTTCTATCTGTAAATCTTCTTTATCTATCTCCTCCAATAAGTCCTCCTTTCTTTTATGATTCTTTTCATTTTCAGAATGCGCCACCTCTTTAGGATCAATTTCAGATTTCTCAATCTGGAAATTAGAACAAAACCAGCACAACCTTGACCACTGATGTCGTTTGGTGACCTTTCAATTATCTGACAACAACTTTTATCGGATAACCTACTATTGCAAAAACGAAAAGGAGAAGGACCCCACTCAACAGAACCAGCTTCCAAAAGGATTGGAAAATGATATGAGAAGACTCTTGATTGTCTTAAAACTCTAGAATTTTCAAATGTTTCATCCCATTCAATGGAGACTAGAAATCGATCGATTAATGATCTAGAAATCACTCTTCCTTCTCTTGACCAAGTAAACTTGCCGTTTGTGAGGAGAATTTCTAGCAATTTTGATTCGGCTACGAATTTGTTGAATCTCTTCATTCCTTTTGTAGGGAAATCTTTCCTAAATTCTTCTAGTCTTATCGAAATCTCCTCCAATGCACCATGGTCCTAAGCAATAACTAGAGAGGGAAGCCAATTCTGGCCAAATTCTATTTCTCTCCTTGTAATCAGTAAGACCGTACACATTTGTCACCCAACAGCTCTTTCTACAAATTGTTATGCATTTGATTGACAACGTGAAACCCCATTTTAATGTTTCTACAACTGATAATTTGCTCTCATCCCACATAGTAAGTATGCCTCCAGATTTTCCATAGGCTTCAATGAATATCCATCACATTTCCTTTGAACTCCATAGTAGTTTGATGAAATTAGAATCAAATGAGTCCCTTTTTGTTTCTTGAATTAAGACTAAATCGAGGTTTAAAGTTTGCAGCATTCTTTTTAAAGTCGGTTGTTTTGAATTATCTCCAAGCCCTCTCATATTCCACGATAGAATTTTCATTACGGTTCCTTGGGAGAATTAACCGAAGTGCCTCTACTGCTACTGTCTTCTAATCTGTCTTGCAATCTAACTGAGAATTATATCGCAAGTTTCCATGATTGATAACAAATTTTGACGGACCGTTTGCTTGCAAATGGGAGAGAACAAGGAAGCATCGACCTTGTTTTTTATCAGATGAGATCCTGTCTAGAAGAACTTGACAATGTCTTTTCCATATGATTTGATTGTTGCAATCTTTTCTTGATGCTCCTCAGGATCACATTGCTCAATTTTGTCACTACTTGCACTAACTATTGACTCGACTTCCAAGTCCGAATGCTCTGATCTTGGTCGAGAATCAACTCGATTTAATGTGCCTCACAAGAAAGTTACATTTGAGCCATGGATGTTGAATAAAGATTGACTGAAATTTTGGGATGATGGGTGAGAATTCACTGACCTGTAAGGGCAGGTGTCTGAAACAAGGATTTTTGCACAGCTTTCCTCAAGCAGATCTGTATTTGCTAAGGCAGACCAATAGTTGTAGAGGGAATTCCTTCGCCTAACATAGAATTTTGGGAATGGCTTGAAGATGTGGGGTCTCTTTTTTAATGATGTCGGCGTAGCTTTTCGAATAGGAGTAGTGGCTTTTCTTTCTTGGGAAAAAAACATTTGTTGCTCTTCCTCATTAAAAATAAAATCGGAATACCAGAAGCCAAGAGGCGTTGAGGAGCCCGGCTTTTGATAGTCTGTCGTCTTTTGAACTTCTTGAGAGAGATCAGCTAAAGACCTCAATGTTTTAGACATTAATTCTTTGTTGGAAGATGCACCTGCTTCTAAAGGGAGATCAGAGGATGCCGACACCCTGGGATCTTTAATTATGAAGGAATTTGGATTAACTTTGCTTTGGTTGTTTAGAAAACTACAATTTTGGCCGCCAAAATTCTCTCTCCTATTAACTTCCGACTTTTCAACTATCTTTCTTACACCCGAATTAGTCTTTTCGACTCTTTGGCTGCTGACTTGGATTGGCGCGTTTTTAATTTGAAAATGACCATTGGTCTTCTTTAACGCATGCTCAACATTTTCGTCGAGCTCAGACACTTCTGATGTCTTCTCTGGCGATAAGATCACATTTCGGTCTTTTCTGTTGCAACTTGATAAAATACAACTAACATCTTCATCCTCAGCTACGTTATTCAAACGACATTGATTGATTGGGTTATTGAAATCTTTAAAAAATAATTCTTTGTGTACGTAAAAAGGAGCTTCCATGGCTTCAACATCCCCAAAGTTTAAAAATATAGAACCTCTCAGTTCATTTTTAATTTCAATTGATGCAGGCATAAATCCACATAAATTTCTTTTGACTTTGATTTTGGCTTTTAATACATTCAAAAGATTAAGTGTCTCTAATGCTATTTCTTCCAAACCTCCAAAGTGGGAGCCGATAGCTTCAAAGGTGGCTCTGTTCCAGTATTCCAACAGCAGATTTCTTATTACCAACCATCCACCATAACCTGTGATACAAGTAGGCCCGTTATGCTGAATTGAATTCCATTTTTCAAATAGTCAAACCATTTTCCAGGTGTTTCGATCATCTCGTCTAAATTACCTTGAGACACTTTAACCAGAGCCTTATCGGCAAACAGAGGGTTAATGTTGACTTTGAATTGATAAAATTCTTCCAAAAACCTAACAATATCTTTCCATTCATCGAACGCGAATAGTCTTTTTTTTTTTTTTTAAGAAGGAAACAATCTCTTCATTAAGTGAATGAAAAGATACAAACAAGATAATGGATACAAATAAATACTAAATAGAGAGCATGGATCAGCAAGTGCACCCAAGCATCTCAACTAGGCTGACACCCCCATAGCACTCTCATCATATCCAGACCAAAAACTTCCATAGCAAGAAACAAATACAAGGACAAAGGTAAAATAAAAAGGGGACAAGCAACAAGTAATCCAAAATCCGACAAGACACCAAAAACCTAGGCTAAGTACAAATCTGTGGAGATGCTAGGATTAGGGGAATATAAAAGCCTTCCAGTTGATGTTGATGTCTTGAATGGAGAATTCTTTAAATGCCTTGGAAAGAGAACACCAAGAAGAAGCATTTAGATGAACCGCCTCAAATCTACTCGACTAAGAGGAAGTGGAATTGTGAAACACCCTTAGATTTCTTTCCAACCAAATTTCTGAAAGAATAGCTTTGACCGCATTAATCCAAAGTAGTTTTGGCTTTAATTTTAGCTTGGGCTCGGGCAGCAACTGTAAGACATTGTCCTTGAACTCCATACTAAACACCCAGCTTAAGTTAAAGCTGTCAAACAGTCTTAACCAGCAGAGATTAGCGAATTTACACCTGAAAAACAGATGCTGTAGGTCCTCTTCTTCTTCCAAACAAAGGTGACAAACGTGGGGCGATATGCAATGAGAAGGCAGCTTTGATTGCAACACCGAAGCACAATTTGACCGCCCCATAATCATTATCTAAATAATGATATTAACCCTCTGGGGACTTTTGGATTTCCACAATGATTCTTCAAGTTGTTTGTCAATGGGGGAGGCCTTATATAGATGCTTGACAAGAGAGTTTACCGAGAACAACCCATTGGCTTCTAGAAGCCATATACGTTTGTCATTGTTTGTTGTAATAGGAAAGCTTGATACAAAGCTAATGGACCAAGATGAAGTGATAGAGTCCCAAAAGTCGGCAATGGCTCCACTTTTGATCAAAGAAATTCTATAAAGCCTTGGAAAGAGTATATAGAGAGGTAAATTATTGGCCCAAGGGTCAAGCCAAAAAGCCACTCTTCTACCATTTCCAACTTTATATACGGCCAGACCTTCTACTTTCACCCACGATCTTGAGATGCTATTTCATGGGCTGCGAAGGCTATTTTTAAACTCTCCACTAGTGTGCCACCCAAATGGACTTCTTCCATGAATGCTTATTACTACTTGACACCAAAGGGAGTCTTCCTCCTTTATAAATCTCCAACCCCATTTTGCTAGAAGGGCAATGTTCTTTGATTTCAAGCCGCCGATACCAAGTCCACCCTCGGACTGGGTTTTAGTGGTCAAATCCCATTTCACTAGGTGATTCAACTTACCTCCTTTGTGACCCTCCCAAAAGAAGTTTCTCATTACGCATTCCATGGATAAGATCACCTTCTCCAGCATTAAGAAGATGGACATATAATATGTGGGAAGGTGTGACAGGACTGACTTGCAAAGAGTAACGCGCCCACCTCTAGACAAGTTGTATTTCTTCCACTTCTCTAGCTTAGCATGCGTTTTCTCAATGATCGGTTGCCAGAAATTTTCTTTTTTGGGTATCCTCCTAGAGGCATACCAAGGTACATGATAGGGAGGTACTCAATTTTGCAATTAAGTTTTGCTGCCACTGAAATCAGCTTGCTATCATCGATATTTATCCCATAAAGGGCTGATTTTTCCCAATTAACTTTTTGCCCCGAACACCACTCAAAAAGTGCTATGGTTTTTCTTAACTTTTCTATCATATCATCATCATATTTGCAAAATAGCAAAGTGTCATTCGCAAATTGTAGCAAAGAAACATGGACAGCATCTTTTCCAACCTTAAACCCCTCGTATTTACCTTTCTCATGTAATCTCGACAATAATCCACTAAGTACCTCGCTAACGAGTAGAAAAAGGAAAGGTGAGAGGAGATCCCATTGCCTAATGCCTCTAGAAGCTTGTATTCTTCCTCTTGGTCTTCCGTTGATGAATATTGAGAACTTTGGGTTTGACACACAACCATAATCCAAGATATCCATCTAGGGTCAAAATTCTTTCCAAGTAGGACTTTTTCAAGGAAGGTCCAATCTACACGGTCAAAAGCTTTTTCAAGGTCAAGCTTTAGCAACCAGCCTTTTTTCTTTTTGATTTTATACTCCTCAACCACTTCGTTGGCTATAAGGACTGAATCAAGAATTTGTCTTCCCCCAATAAAAGCACTCTGAGTAGGAGCGATAATTTTTGGCATAACTCTCTTCAATCTTTCTGCTAACACCTTAACTAGGATCTTATAAATTGAAGTGGTAAGGCTGATTGGTCTGAAATCCTTCACAAGAATAGCGTCTTCATTTTTCTGGACAGACAAATGAAGTTCTCCCGTACACATGCATTTAATTTTCCATTTACGTAAAATTCTTCGAACAATTTAAGAGAGGACTCTTTAATTTCTCCCAAAAGTGCAAGAAGAATTCTGCTGTAAATCCATCTGGGCCAAGAGCCTTATTCTTTCCCAACAATTACACAACATTTTTTATTTCTTCCACCGAAAAATGAGCAATCAGCAGCCTATTCTAATTTCCATTGACAACCAGCCATTGAAGATTCAAAGGAAGTACTCTCTCTCCTGGAATTTTTGAGTATAATGCGTCGTAGAATTTCAAGATTAGCTCTTCTATCTCCTTGAAGGATGATGTGACTACTCCGACCTCACTGGTCAATTCCGAAATCATATTTCTCCTCTTCTTAGCTGACAAAAACCAGTGGAAAAAACTAGAATTTTCATCACCCAAACTCAACCAGTTCAACTTACTTTTCTGCATTAGGTTTCTTTCTTCAATACGGTATAATGATAATAATTCTGCTTTAAGTGATAGACAGATCTCCCTTCCCGTGCCAACTTCCTCTGAATTTTCATCCTCCAGGTCTCGGTTCTCAATTTCCATTAGGAGCTCTTCTTCGAACCTCTTCTTTTCTTTGTCAAAGTTCAGCTTCCATCTCTTTAAAGCCTCCTTTAAGTTTCTGAGTTTGGAAAAATTTACAAAACCAGCCCACCCTTGATGTTCTTCCATATCGAGTGAAATTTCCACGACATGGCAACACTCCTTCAAATCTAACCAGCTATTGCAAAATCTGAATGGGGAAGGACCCCATTCAAAAGATCCGGCTTCAAGCAAGATAGGAAAGTGATCAGAAATAGTGCGCACCTGTCTTGTAGCTCTTGAATTAGCGAATGAATCATCCTAGTTGCTAGAAATAAAGAATCTGTCCAAGAGGGACCGAGCTGGAACGCTTCCTTCTCTAGACCAAGTGAATCTTCCGTTACTAAGTGGGATCTCCATTAGATGTGTCATGTCAATGAAATTGTTGAATTTTCTCATTCCCCTTGTGACTCTCCCTTGTGGAAATCTCTCTTGAACCCTTCTTGTGATATTAAAGTCACCTGCAATACACCACGCCTCTACACAGTATGCCACCAAAGAAGATAGTTCAGCCCACAAATGCTTCCTCTCGCGGCAATCATTAGGGCCATATACATTTGTTATCCAACAGCTCTTTTTGTTGATTGTAAGGCATTTGACTGAAAGTGAGTATCCACCTTTTAGCACTTCAATCACTGAAATCTTACTTTCATCCCACATGGTTAACATACCTCTCAACCCTCCAATTGCCTCCACAAACGCCCATCCAATATCCTTGGAGCTCCATAGTTCTTTGATAGTATTGATGTCAAGACTATCCTTCTTTGTTTCTTGTATTAAAACTAAATCCGGATTCAGTTGCTTTAAACTACGTTTAATAACCACTCTTTTTTATTTATCTCCCAAGCCTTTAGTGTTTCATGCCAATATCTTCATTATGACTGAAATGACAATGAGATCTCACCCAAGGACCAAGTCGCAATCCTCAACAATTGAGATTAGATTTTGAGGGATTATATCCTTCCAAATCAGTTTGCGGTTTATAACTTTCACAATGTCAAGGTCTTGATTTTCCATAGATTGAAACAGATTCTTCAAAGCACTTCCATTGTTGGATAAAAGGGCCTCCTCTTCCAGATCTTCCTCAGAGCCTAAGTAGTCCAAATCATCACTACTAACGCTGACAATTGAATCTTCATCTTCTTCTTTATTGATTTGCACCCCACGATTATCAGGGCTTGGGATACCTCGAATAAAGGGTGAGTTAGAGCCAGGGATTTTAAATTCCGCTTGGGAAAAGGAATTATTCTTGGGGATATGATGACCTGATCTGATATGGGATGAACCTTAATAGTGAATTCTGACACCACATTCTTCAAACAAATCCGAATTCACAATGGCCTCCAAGAAACCCAAGAAGACCTCCAAGAGATCAAGAAGTTCAAAATCCACTGGATTAAGATTAAAATGGATCTTCCCCCTTACAATGGCCGAATGGATATTGAAAGATTCCTTGATTGGGTTAAGAATGTGGAAAACTTCTTTGCTTACACCAACACTGCCGAGAAGAAGAAGGTGCGACTGGTAGCTTATAAACTTCAAAATGGGGCTTCAGCATAGTGGGAACAAATTGAGAACAACAGGAGGTATTATGGTAAGCCTCCCATCCACATCTGGCCAAAGATGCTGAGGTTAATGAAAAAACGTTTCCTTCCTATGAATTATCAACAAATCCTTTATAGCAAATACCAACAATGTAGGCAAAGGGATCATTCTATTGCTGATTACACTGAAGAGAATGAACAGAAGCAAATTGCAAGATTTGTCTTTGGTCTAAAAACATTAAAAGAACCGTGAATCTACATCCCATAGCATATCTTGCCAATGCTATTGCTTTAGCAACTAAAGTTGAAGAACAAGAAGAGGCAAACGCATCGAAGAACTTCCATAGAAGAACCTGCTGGGACATTCAACAAAGCACGTCCAAGAAGAGCAATCTTGATCCCATCAAATCTTCAAACTCTCACGAAAAAAATCCAAGCACCCAAAAAGAAGAACCAATCAAGAAAGGGCTTCTACAAGTAAAGTTAGTGAAGGTACTTCTTTTAAAAGGAATACTAACCCTTATTTTTTTTTCTTTTGAAAAGGAAACAGCCTCAATCATTGAATTAATGAATTGAGACAAAGCTCATAGTACAAAGGTGACACTACAAGCTAGAACTAGGAAAGGATCAGGAGGTGCACCCGGGCATCTCAACTAGGTTGACACCCCCTTAGCACCCACATCATATCCAAGAAGAATACAACTAAAATTCAAAGCTGCCAAAAACAAGAACTAAACCTTTTGGGTTGTACAATAACTTAGAACGATAAACAAAAAAACGAGGACTACTACAAGATTAGATTCAATGGTGAGGGAAAATGAAGGCTCTCCAATTTAGAGCAAGCTCCTGAATAGAATAATCTTCAAATGTCTTTGACATAGTGCACCAAGAGGAGGCATTTAGCCTTGCATACTCAAACTGATCTTCCCAAGAGGAGGCTCTGTCATTGAAAATGCGCTGATTTCTTTCAAACCAAATTTCTCCCAACAAAGCTTTGACTGCATTAACCCACAGCAACTTGGGCTTCTTTTGCAGCTTTGGACCCATTAGAATTTGCAGCACATTGCTTTTAAAATCACTTCCCATTGCCCAACTTAAATTGAAGAATCTGAATAGTCTCTCCCAGCACCGAGAAGCGTAGCTGCAACTGAAGAACAAGTGCTGGAGGTCTTCTTGATCATTGTGGCAAAGGGGACACATATGGGGGGGATAAGCAATGATAAGGAAGTTTTCTTTGAATAATGGCAGCACAGTTTAGTGAACCAAACAGCATTATCCAAATCTGAATGTTTACTCTCCTAGGGCATTTGGACTTCCAAAGGCACTTCTCTAACTCATTGTCAATTGGGGAAGCCAAGGAAAGATGTTTGGTTAGAGATTTAATGAAAAAACCACCATTTCCTTCTAATGTCCATACCCTTTTATCCAGCTGCATCAGCACTCTTTTAATTGCCACACTGCTTGATAAGGATAGAAATTCGCTCAAATCTTCCTCTTTTAGCTGTCTTTTGAACACAAAATCCCATAAGGAGGAATTATGGTCCCAATGATCTGCTACTGAGCCATTTGGCTTGGATACTAACCTGAAAAGTCTTGGAAATCTGTCCTTTAGTGGCTGATTCTCAAGCCAAGGATCAACCCAAAAGGCGGTTCTTCTTCCATCTCCTATTTTAAATACTGTTAAGACTTCTATTTTTTGCCATTGCCTTGAAATGCTTATCCATGGGCTTCTAAGACTTGCAACCTCCTCTCTGTTAGTGTGCCACTGAAAACGGTCACTTCCATGAATGCTTTTGATGACTTGGCACCAAAGAGAGTCCGATTCATGCATAAAACGCCACCCCCACTTGGACAACAGTGCCAGGTTTCTGATTTTCATATTTTCTAGCCCAAAACCTCCATCTTTTTTATTTTTGATGACTAAATCCCATTGGGCAAGGTGGTTCAGTTTGTTCCCTCCGTGGCCTTCCCAAAAGAAGTTTCTCATGGATCTTTCTAATGACAAGGCTATCTTTTCCGGCATTAAAAAGGTAGGCATATAATATGTGGGAAAATTAGATAGCACGGCCTTGCATAGTGTAAGTCTACCCCCTCTTGATAGATTATATCTTTTCCACTTGCTAAATTTTCCTTGAATTTTGTCAAGGATAGGCTGCCAAAAAGAAACCTTCTTTGGGTGTCCACCTAAGGGCAAACCAAGATACATTAAGGGAAGTTTTTCAGCCTTGAAATTCAATCTTGCAGCAGTCGAACTAACCTCTAATTCATCAATGTTTAGCCCACACAAGGCTGATTTCTCCCAATTCACCTTTTGACTGGAGCACCATTCAAAAAGCTCAATAGTTTTTCTCAAGGCTTCCAACATTTCAAAATCATATTTGCAAAATAATAGTGTATCATCCACGAATTGAAGAATTGGAACATGTATTTTCTCCTTCCCCACAATAAATCCTTCGAATTTCTCTTTTTGATGAATTCTCGAAATGAGGCTACTCAATACCTCACTTATTAGGAGAAATAAGAAGGGTGAGAGAGGGTCTCCTTGTCTAACACCTCTTGAAGCTTGGATTCTTCCTCTTGGTCTTCCATTAATGAAGATTGAGAATTTTGGGTTTTTGATGCAACCCAAAATCCAGGAAATCCATTTAGAGTTGAAATTCTTTCCTTGTAGAACCTTTTCTAGAAAACCCCAATCCACTCTGTCAAAGGCTTTTTCTAAATCTAGCTTTAGTATCCACCCTTTTTTCTTCTCGATTCTATATTCCTCCACCATTTCATTTGCAATGACGATGGGATCTAAAATTTGCCGGCCTTCGATAAATGCACTTTGGGTGGGGGCTATGATACTCGGCATAACCATTTTCAGTCTTTTAGCAAGCACTTTGGTGATTACTTTATATATTAAAGTGGTGAGGCTAATAGGCCAGAAATCTTTTACCATGACAGCATCATTTTTTTTCTTGATCAGATAGATAAAGTTTTCCTTCACAGAGGAGTTTAGCTTCCCATTCTCGTGAATTCATTAAATAGGGCAACGAAATCATCTTTTATCTTGTCCCAAAATTTACTTAAGAATTCCACCGTAAAACCATCCGGACCAGGCGCTTTGTTCTTCCCCATTCCTCTTAAAGCCCTTCTAATTTCTTCCCCATTGAATCTTGAAGACAGCCTTCTATTTTGATCATCCGAAACCTTTTGCCAATCCAAATTAGCAGGAAAACTACCGGCACTCGGGGTTTTTGTGTAAAGATCCTAGTAGAATCCTAAAATTAGGTCTTCTATCTCGCGGAGAGAATTAGTTGGAAGGCCTTGATTATTGATTAATTTTGGTATAAGATTCCTTCTCTTTTTTGCAGCAAGAAAAGGATGAAAAAAATCTTGTGTTTTCGTCTCCTAAATGCAGCCAATTTAACTTACTCTTCTGGATTAAGTCTCTTTCCTCTTTTCTATAAATATCCAGCAGATCAACTTTTAAGGAGGCCCTTAGATCCTGTAAGGGGGAGGATGGATCATCTGTTTCTGCCCACTGCTCTTCTTTTTCCAGATTCTCTACTATTTCCACTTCCTGAGGAATACGAACCCTTATAATCATCCTACTCTAGGGAAATGTTTTAGATGTGGGCAACAAGGTCATCTTTCAAATGAATGCCTGCAAAGAAGAACCTTAGCAATCCAAGAAGAGGAAGATTCGGATCAAGAGAATCAAGATTCGGAGGAAGATACCAATTTTTTGCTTGCTGATGATGGAGATCAATTATCATGTATCATTCAAAAAATTCTACTCATTCCTAAGACCGATAGACACCCTCAAATAAATGCTCTCTTTCGGACACGGTGCACAATTAATGGTAAGGTTTGTCAGGTAATTGTAGATAGTGGAAGTTGTGAAAATGTAGTTTCTAAAAAGCTTGTCCATGCTCTTAACCTAAAAACTGAAAGACATCCTAACCCTTATAAAATTAGTTGGATTAAGAAAGGTGGAGATGTTGGGTTTTATGTCCTAAAACTTGTTGTTTGTAATTTATGGATTTTATTCTCAATAAAGTAAAATTAAAATAAGCACCAACTACCAACCTCGATGAATTTCATTGCCACTTGCTTGACATTTTCTGATTCCCTACATAATTCAAATTCCATTGTTAGACTTAAAGCACTAGAAAAGAACAAAAATCATTATTTGACATTAACGTCAAATAAAATTCATACAAATTTAGAACCATAGAATAAAATTGAATCACCAACTCAATTTCTAGAGTTCCTAGAGTTAATCTCTCCCACTTCCGACCAAAGAAGAAGTCCATTTTGTCAACCAAACACAGCCCATCGTCAACTACAAAGACCATAACTTTACGGTGTTCTAATCCAAACAACAATCAAAAGAAATTCGAGACTACATTTTCATCAATCTAAACAGCCACATTTTTTTCTTCTAACATATACAGAAATAGAAATCGTATATATGTATGTATATATATAGTTGAATTTCAAATTATAAATGGTGAAATTCAGAATGCCAACTCCTTCAATCCCAAAAGCCAGCCTTGAAATTGACATTTAGCTCACAAATAATTGCAAAGAACAAAATATTGACAATTCTAGTATCAAACATGACAAGGCCTTCTTTATTTAATCCATCTAATCGAAACAATCCAAACAACAATACTTTCTTCTTCTTAAAGATATAGATATAGAGAAATTAAGAGAAGAATATAACTTGCCGGAGAAGACATCGGAGAGTCGGCGGATACTTTGGAGCTTACAGCCTGCAAGTGAGTCGCCGGAGAAGTTCCACTACACTAAAAGAGAAAATGGTTAGTGGGGGGTTCAATATGGGATTTCGTCGTTGGTGAGAAAATGTATTTTTTTATATAGAATGGTGAGAAAATGTTAGTGAGTGTTCAATTCGAAATCGTGCCGATTGGGAGACACCGAGAGAGAATCGACGGCGAGGAGAATCGAAAGGGACCGACAGCGGGCCAGAGAAAGTGAGAGACGGCGACGCCGTTTCAGAAACCGGCGTCGAGGAGCACGTAGAGAGTGACAGAGACCGTTCCGTAGTGCAGAGAGAATGAGAGTGAGACGCGCAAGGTGAAATGAAAAGAAAAACTGAACTGCCAAAACCTACCAAACAACTCTAGTTTTTAATTTCTGGTCCCGCTGATGGATGAGCCGAGAGAAATGAAAATTGCCCCATTTTTTTAAAACAATATATTTTTTACTCTTTCTTTGCGTCAAGTTTCGATGAAATTATCAAAATGAACTCGTTAACACGGAAAAACCTATCTCGCTCTCACTCACTTCCTTTTGTCACTTACATATCGCTTCCTCTCTCACTTTCTCTCTTGCTCTCGCTCTCTGGTTTCACCGAAGTCGCTTTCACTCTCTTTTGTTCTCTCGCACCCGGAGTTGGTCGCATCAGACATCAGCAAAAGGTGTTGGTCAGAGCTGCAGGGTCGCGTTGAACATCAGCAAAAGATGTTGGTCGTTGATCGGAGTTGTAGGGTCTCACAGAACATCAGCAGAAGGTGTTGGTCATTGATCGGGGAAGAAAAAGGAAATCGCACCGGAAAAAAGGAAAAAAAAAAGTAAATTTGTAACTTCACTTGTATGTGACATTAACAAAAGGTCAATTAATATTATTTTAAAAAGTGGGGCATTTTTAAGGAAAATTTGTACCGAATGCCTCCTAATAGAGGACCAAATGACTTTTGGCCCAACATTCAATATTAGCTGAAAAATGGCCTCCTGCTTGTGTCACCCCTTGTGAAGTACCAGATTGACCTCGAACGTGCGTGAGGACCTACAACTTGACGATATTCTCACTTATTGTTCTCGTGCCTCACAACTACATCCTACTTCTCATTCTCATGTCACGTCATATCGTTTAAGATGCGTTTTTAAATGGTCATCTTGTTCCTCCCTACAACCTCACTTTTCATTCTCATTCGCATTCCACGCCAAACGCACGTCTCCAACTCATAGGGATCGATGGGCAAGAATGGTGTGACTCGCATGGAACGAGAACTAGAAGCGAGAGGTTGTAGGGAGGAACGAGATGACACAAAGTACAAAGTTTATGGATGTTTTTTAACTCATTTTAGAAGTTTAAGGGTATTTTTAAAACTTATGAAATTTAAAAAGGTATTTTTACACAGTACAAAATTTATGGGTATTTTTTTAATTTAGCTTACTTTTTTTAAATAGTGATTTTTTAGCTTGTAATAAACAAAGATTATACAATTTTATTGTGGTTACCATTTAGCTTTAAAAGTTAGGTAAGTGTTATTGTAGATGTACCAAATTGGGGCAAACTAATTGTATATATAATAAGCTAAAGTAAGCTTAGCTCAATGATAATTGGTATGACTTTAGCTTCCTCCCTAAAGGTCCTAGGTTTGACCCCCTACTCCCGTGGTTGTTGTACTGAAAAAATGTAGATATAACAAAACCCACCAAAAAATTCAAATATAGAAAAATGTAAGTTCAACCAATACAAAAAGACCAAAAAGCCTACAATCCACGAACCATACTCTTCCTTCCATCCACCTCCAATTCAATTCATCACTATTAGTCCACCTTCACTTTGATTAATCACTATTGGTCCATGATTCCACATTGATTCCATCTTCCTTCTATTGATTCCATTGTTTGCTTATCTTCAACTTTCATTCACGATTTCACTTCCAGTCCACACTTCGACTTCATCTTTCATTCCATCCATCTCCACTTCGATTCATCACTAGTTGTCCACCTTCACTTCGATTCGTCACTATAAGTCCACGATTCCACACTTATTTTATCTTCCTTCTATTGATTCTATCCTTTACTGATCTTTAACTTTCATCCACAATTACACTATCAGTCCACACTTCGACTTCATCTTTAACTTTTGTTCATGACCCTTCTCTTTTCAATCATTCGACTAATATTTTTTGCTTCATTGTACCGATCTTCTTCACAATGTTTTACTAATATCCTTAAAGGAAATCAAACTTGCTCCAAAACCACACAACTTCATCTTCGTGTTATTGAGTTTCTTTAGCATTTGCCATAATTGCAAGATATCAATGTTCTACTGGTATTCTTCATTTTATTGACAATCTTTAACTAAATCAGTCAGATACTTATAATTCTATCAGTGTGATACTAGTGTATATTGTAGACTTATATTGATCAGGGGAATCTTCTTCTTAGCATAATCCTCTAGCTTCAACATACAAAATCAAAAGCTTGTATAGGAAAAATCTAAGATATTACACATCTTGTATCACTGTTATTCCAAGGACTTTGATCACTAATAGAGAGTGATATGCATTTATTACTATAAGCTAGTGATAAGCTTCTTCAGTTTCTTAGTTTAAGCTTTTCCAACAAACCATGCAAAATGGTAGTCAAAACTCTTGCAAGTATCATTTACAGTTAGTGATAGTCTCTATCATTATCTATTAGTGGTACAAGGTGATATCAAATTTTATCAATTATGTAAAAAATACAAGTATGAAACTATCAAGCTAAAGTCAATTTCATTCATTGGATAACTTTGAAAAAAGGCAATTTATAACCATAACTTCCCGAAGTGGTTATAAAACATTGTCTAAACTTTTAAAAAGACAATTTACAACTTGAAATTGTAGAAGTTAGTCTTAAAACGGGAAAAAATAATTCTACAATCAATAGTGTAGTTGTGAAATCTTCAAGTCAAAGCTTGGACCATCATCCATCAATCATGGTGAGTGTCTTGTTGACTTATTTGGAGAGAAATTCTTGTTGTCCTTTGATTGCACCTAAAATGTACTATCTTACTCAGCTTAACTTGAGTTTGTTGTGCAGTTTCAATGTATTTAAATGATAATTTTGTAGGTATTGAGCAATGAAAAGGTAAAATCGAGCGTTATGGCAAAAATCAAGCTTATATGGAGCGTTATGGCGATAAAAGGTGAAAATGATCGTGGATGCCTCTCCATCGTAGTTCTGCAACACAGGACGATGTTGAAGATAATAGCTACACAAGGGGATGGCATCGTGATGTTGTCCTGTGGCGCCTTGGTACTAGTGTAGTTATGGAAAGAATTGTGCATACGCAAAAAGCCATGGAACCATGGCGTCTTGATGCCATATTTTTCTATAAATACACTCCTTGCATTAGGTTAATGAATCATCCACCACTGCACATCCAAGCCTTAGCCTACCTTCTTTATTCTCTACATATTTTTTCTCATCTTTATGGTGTACCTTAACCTCCTAAACTTGTATTCATTGTAGATCTCGATGCTTAGCAGCTAAGAGGTAATTTTTATCTTAAGTTGTGGAGAAAACCCATTGTATTAAGTTGTTGATACATAATATGAAATGCATGTTTTAGCTTGTTCTTTTCATATTTTTACTTAGTAAAGTGCACATTTTACATATGTTTTGTCCCATCATGTGGTCATAAGTGGATAAAGTGCCAAAAAGTAATTTTTACTGATTTTAGGTGAATTTATGGACTATGGCAGGTAAAATCAATAGTTTTGGAGAAAGCCTAAAGTCAATGCACCTGCATCGCCTAAAGTCAATACACTCGCATCAAAACCCTAAAAATCAGAAGTCGGCATAATCAACTGCAGTTATGATTTTTTTGGTCTTGACCCACTTTTTTAGTGCCGCGCTCAGCCAATCAACCTTCGAAACTTCAGTTTCGATCAACCTACAACCGTCTAAGGCCTATAAAAGGATGAGGAGGCCTCCATTTGCAATCATCAGACAATCTTCAAGAGAAGTCACACCTTCCTTCGGGAAATCCCTCCATTTTTAGTCAGAAATTTCACAAACGATGGTTCCTCTGGAGTACTTTAGTTCTAGGTCATTCCTATCCCGTGAGGGTAAAGTGTAGAGACAAAATTCACCCTTGAAAGAGGAGAATTGAGTATAGGGATAAATTTGAAAGTTTGAGAGTATTCCAAAGGGGTTGTTCTTATCAATTTCCAGCATCATCTACTTTATTTCTTTTCTACTTGCTTTCATCTTTCCTTTAGTGAACTCTTTATTATAATCATGGTTTGTAAGTCAATGAAATCCATTCATTTATTCTTAATCACGAGCTAAAAACCTTTAAGGGATTTAGTTATGTGAATGCCCTAGGGTTGTATGGCTTAATCAATCTTTATGTTTCATACCACTTGACTTGCACGTTTTTTTTTTTTTGTTGATTATAAAGATAAACTTGTTAAATTAAGTTGACCACTTAATTTAACAAACTAGTGGAGTCTTAGTATTGATCACATAGGGTTAGGGTGTAAATGTATGTCACAAAACAATATGATACTAGTAGCCTATAAATAGGACAATCACATAACCTTAGAAATAAGGTACACCATAGGGTAAATGAATTGGGTTTGTTTAATATGAGAAAAAACTAACCATAGAAATATAGGCATTAGCTACTTAGAACTTCTAAAGGAACTAGATACAATACTGAACATAAGAAATTTCCTACTCATGTTAAGTCACTGTCTTGGTTGATGCAACCACAATGCTTAAGGCACATTGCCTAAATGACTGGAGCATAATTGTATCCCTGCTCACACATCATTATTTACCATTTTTACACATTTTTCAACTCTAAGCATCATTATTTTACTTTTGGTTACCTTGGTTTAGTCAATTGCATTGTCTCAAGAAACTAAAAGTAAACTTGAACTAGTCTCATGGGATTCAACTCTTAAAATACTTCCATATTTATTACTTCACCAGTAGTGTATGCTTGCATTTAGACCATATTTATTTGAATTTTTATCACTTGTACACTTACGATTTATCAATTGTGAGGACTTGTATTTGCATTACTATTTTGTGATTGCTTGTGAATCTTGAATGTAATTGAATTTTTGTGATTTGGATTATGATTGGATTGATCTCCCATTGCATATAGTCATTGGTTTGCTAGTATTAACTCATAATCTTTGACATTTAGTTGTGTGTTAATCTTCAGTAGCACAAGCAATCTTCAGTAGCATGTTTGTCTGTATATTGATTGGTTATTCTTGATGGCCCTTTTACAATATTGCATGATTGGTTAAGTTGAATAATAAATTTTGTTAGATTATTGAAACAATACTCAGTAACTAATCGTCTTAACTTTCCTTTAATCTTAAGGCTAGTGTGAGATGTTTATGGAGTGTGTTCCCAACTCATTGAACACTTAAAATTGAGTGCCTTGATTAATATCATAGGGCACCTTTTGCAGCATTACTGAACAAGTTGGCTAAGCACTTGCATGATTTTGACGATTACTTTCAGTGTTTAATGAACAATTAGATACATGTGTGGATCCGAATATCTAAGCTAACTTGATAACTCTTTTACTTTTCATGATATATACTTCTATATTGCAAAACAAACAAACACCCCGTTTTGGTTACCTCAAGAACTTTAATCTTTGATTAGAAGAAAATATGAAGATTTATGTGGATCGACTCGGTCTTGCTACTAATACTACCTAGTAGTAGAAGTTCTCGATTAATATTATAAATTTAATTTGGTTGGTTAGAATCTTCGACAAGTTCTGTCCATCATCCTTCTTTTCAACTTTATTATCCATGACATCATCCTTCTTTTCAACTTTATTATCCATGACATTTTTTGTTGGTTTTTGTGTCTCTTTGGCCTCATACTATTAAGTTGACTATCATCTACCACCTTTGGTCTAAACTTTTTATGCTTGGGAGATGCCTTCTTTTCAACAACATGATATTATAAGAATGTTAATGATATAAAAGTTGAATATAACAATAGTTACATCTTAGTTCTTATTTACATTTATCTTCTTGTCACTTGTTTGTTTTGTTTTATTTTCTCTTCTTTAATTCTCTTCATCATCATCAACAAGATTAGTTCCCTCAGCTTCTTGCAAGAAAATGTTTTCAAGATAGAAAAGACACCGTTACTAAGACTGTGATAAGAGTCTAGCACTCATAGACAATGATAGTACTATCATTGTCTATCACTAATTGATAGAAGACTATTACTCTCTAGCATAGATAAAAAGTGATAGGAACCAATAAATAGATCCTGATTCTAATTCTTGTTTCATTGGAACAAGTTAAACAACATAAAATTTCATGTAAACACATAAATTATGAGTGATACACTCAAAGAAAACTAATGAATGTTGAAGTATCTCTATATAGACACACTATAAAGTGTGATACTATTTATCATCGTCTACTTTTAAATTTTGATAGGTTAAAATTAAACTGAAAATTTATAAAAAAACTAAACATAAAGAACTTTTAATCCTAGAAATTAGTTAAAACTAACCAAACTTTATTTGTATATTGTATTTATTAGTGACTAAGAGTGTGTTTGTAATACATTTTCAAGTGTTTTATTTAAAAAATAAGTTATTTTAAAAAAAATTAAAGTATTTAACAACTACTCAAAATATATTTAAAATATATTTTAAATTATTTTTATAAAAAAATTTAAATAAGAATAAATTTTTCAAAAATATATTTTTTTCTCACGTCAATCTAAATTTCTTTCTAAACTAATGCTATGAAATTGGAAGGAATCTCTCAACCTCTTTATTGTACCGAAAAAATCATAGAAAGGAAAAGGAAAAAGAAAAGGCGATTAATCGACTGGACGCGATTACTATTGGGGCAAAAAGCAACCCGAGAAATAAGAGCCTCGAGGTCTTTAGTTCCCAAGTTTAAAAGGTCGACAGAGCCAAGGAAACATCTGTGACTTGCTGGCATGGCTTTTCAAGGAAAGAAGCTCATCAACAAGCCCGACGGTCAGTTCTCCTGCTTGGCATTGTTTATTTACCTGATCCTTTCCTCTTACCAACACCATCTATCGCCGATTTCGTTTGTTTGACCTTTTGATTGTCTGCTGATTCACCATCGAGAAAGGACAATTGAAGAAGCTTCTACTTGTCTACATTTGCTGATATACTCTGCATTCTCTATTTTTCTGATTTATCTTTAATTGGAATTGCATATCAAATACTCTCAATGAAGCAGATAGAAAACATAATACGTTAACTGACCTCTAATCTACTTTGCTCATACGTACTATTAGTTCGTGAAAACCCGAAATTCCTGATTACCAGTCATATACTTTTTTTTTTTTGGTTTTTTTACGCCATCAACAAAGGATATAACGCTACCCTTCTTTTATTACGTCCACATCTGTATTCGATTAAAGCGTCAGAACGATGTTTTGGTTCTATATGCACGCAAACGAATGAAAGAGTAAGAATGTTTGACAAATAGGTTAAAGTTCTTTTCTATTTTC
The DNA here is from genome assembly GCA_031780015.1 of Citrullus colocynthis. Taxonomy (NCBI): domain Eukaryota; kingdom Viridiplantae; phylum Streptophyta; class Magnoliopsida; order Cucurbitales; family Cucurbitaceae; genus Citrullus; species Citrullus colocynthis. Next base: position 475,442 of record QLSR01000320.1, read on the forward strand.
GTTTGCTCTTTTTTGAAGAGAAATGTCTCTTGTTAGTCTCTAGATTTAGTGCCAAAACTCTAGAAGTTTTTAGATACTCGATTTGATTAAATTAAATATTGCCCTTCTTAGAGTCGAGTTCTAGCGAGCCCTTTTGATACTCATGGCATAGGTATATAACATACAACATGCATTGTGTTGGAATCCTTGAATCTTTAGTTTAGCCCCGAAATCTAATCTGTATGCATTTGTGTTATTTATGATTTTGGGCCAGGGGCTTAAAGAGGTGCAATATACAAACCCTCTATCCCCACTCGGGCCTTTGCAATAGGTAATATTTGATATTTCTCTCTAGGAATGAACTGATCTCTCCTTTGCCTATGGACCTAGCAATTGTTAGTGAATCACGTAAATCTCTGTTTTGATTTTTTTACTATTTAGGTGTTCTTACTTTCTTTGATGGTCGATTTCATAACGCACTCCAATAGTTGGGATTTTAACATGGTTGCCAGTGCTAATCCTAAATCCCCATAGAACCAAAATTTCATGAGTACCTTTTTTTCCTTTTTTTTTCTTTTCAAGATTGTTTCTTTATTTGGGTTTCTTTAGTTTTCTCTCCATTGGTCTTTAGCTTTGCTGTAGAAAACTTTTGTCGTCTTATTTTTATGTCTTTGAATCTCTATATCTTGAGCATTGGGTGTTAGATTTTTTGGTTTGGTCTGGTGAACACAATGGATGGGCTTTTGAGAAAGATGCCTTCGTTAATGGGTCTTTTTTGTTGCATCCTTTGTCGGAAGGTGGAGGAAAATAGGGATCACCTTCTTTGGAGTGTTAGTTTGCAAGATCAGTGTGAAATGACTTCTTTCAAGAGTTTGATTGTGCGCTTGCTCGTCAGAGGGATGTTTGTTTGATGATCGGGAAGTTTCTCCTCCATCCACTTTTTGGAGAGAAAGACTGTTTTCTTTGGTTGTGGGGATGTGTGCTTTATTGTGGGATCTTTGGGGGAAGAGGAATAACACATTGTTTCGTGGCATGGAGAGAGAAGCTAATGAGGTTTGGTCTCTGGTGACGTTTCATGTCTCTCTTTGGGCTTCGGTTCCAAAGACTTTTTGTAATTATCCCTAGTCAATATCTTACTAAGTTGGAAACTCCTTCTCTAGGAGTTTTTTATGGACTAGTTTTTTTGTATGTCCTTATATTCTTTCATTTTTTTTTTAAATCTAAATGAAAGCAGTTGTTTGTATAAAAAAATCATTTCAATGAAAGTTCTATTTCCTTTTCCTAAAGATATAAAATTTATTTTGGAGAATTACTAGATTAGGTTTTGATTATTGGAGAGTGGCTACATTAGATTTTGATTGTTAGTTGCAAAGGGTATATGTGATCCCTCAATCTTTAGACTCTTTAGAGTTCATGATATGACAATAATTGGGCCAAGCCTCTTCTTTTCTCCTTTCTCATTGTTTCTTTCTTAACCTGAATAGATGTTCTACATGTAAAAGAGTGAGGACTCATTTAATTGTTTTCTTCCTTATGTGAATGCATTTCAGATGTGGTAACAGAATTTATTGAGGGTTTGGTGGAAACATATCCTGGATTACAGTACTTGGATGGTTTTCCTAAGGTTATTATGTTTGTCTATCCTATTTGATTTGGAAATTGTCTTTGGTAATATCAAGACTAATTTTGACCAATCCTTTTATGGCAATACAGGTGAAGGTTGTTTTACGAGCTGATGTTTCAGGTGCAACATACGATAAAGTTGCCATAATATCAGGTCTATAATTCTTAGCAATATTCTAATATTGTGAAGTGTTTGTCGACTTTAATGTACATTGTCCTATCGTGTTGACCTAGATTATGGGTAGAACAACAAAGAGAAGGGGGCCTCGGTTTTGGGGACTAAGAGCAAAAGGCCCCCATAATTGGCACACAGTTGGAAAATTCAACAATAGTTTAAGAAGTCCTTGGATCAGCATCTCGAGAACTTGGCTGAAAGTGGAAGCTTTGGCCTTTGTTTTCTTTTGAAAAACGAAATTGAAACATTTGATTAGAAGCATGGAAGTAGGTTTGCTTTCTTGGAATAGATTTATTTATTTTTGTGATGCTAATTTCTCTATTCTGTAATTTATGATACAGGCGGTGGAAGTGGACATGAGCCTGCACATGCTGGATTTGTTGGGGAAGGAATGCTGACAGCAGCTATTTGTGGGGATGTTTTTGCCTCTCCACCAGTTGATTCAATTTTAGCTGTATGTTTTCTTGGTTGTTTAATTGCATGTACTAGCTTTCTGACGTGTTATTATTTTGCATTTAAAGTAGTTAAATTTCAGGGAATTCGAGCTGTAACTGGACCTATGGGATGTCTTCTCATCGTGAAGGTCTGAAATTTCTTATCCTTCATTAACTGTGTAATGTCTTCAAATTTCTCATTTTGTTGGTCCCTTCTTATTGCAAGTCCATTTATGTCACATTCGTTCTTTCATGTCTTTTTCTTTATACCAAGAAACAAACTTTGTTTCCTTGTATATAGAGCATTCATTACCTTTTATGCAGTTGTTTGACACATTTATTTCTCAAGGGTTTACAACTTTTAATTCTTCGCAGCCAATAGGGGATGAAATTACCAAGGGTCTATTTGGTAGGTAATTTGAAAACAAGGGATTCAATGAAATTAAGGGATTAAATGAAAACAGAGTTGTATTTCATGTTTTCTGATAGTTTTTTGGTACTAGATTTAGAAATTAAACTATAATTTTTTTTTTGAAAAGGAAACAAGTCTTTTTCATTGATACAATGAATTGAGACAGAATCTCAATGTACAAAAGGAAACGATAACAATTTAGCTCTTGGTGTTCAAAAGGACTTGGTTGGGCTTTTCTGGAAGCTTTTGGATTTAAGGAGGTCTTCTTATTATGAGAGATGAAAACAAGGCTGGAGTATTAAAGTTGATATCTTACAAATCAAGAGAATGAGCAAGTCATTACAATGGTTGGAGGAGAAGAACTTTTGTTGTATGGTTTAGCTTTTCTTAGGAGATAAAGGAGGAACTTTGGCTTAAGCTTCACCAATTCCTTGTGTAGTCTCAAGGAAATTGGTTGGTCTTTTGTGGAGTCCTCTAATAACTCGGGGGGCCTTTTAAGTAAATGGTCCTTCATTGAACTTTTCGTGGTAGAAACTCAAGGGGGAGCTTTGGCCTAAGCTTCACCAATTCCCTGTGTAGTCTCAAGGAAATTGGTTGGTCTTTTGTGGAGTCCTCTTATAACTTGGGGGCCTTTTAAATAAATGGTCCTTTGTTGAACTTTTCGTGGTAGAAACTCTTAAGGTTTGGGCATTTGTCTGTATGGTTACATGGAATGGAATTTCAGTGGCATGTTTGATCCTCTTTGTCAAAATATCGTGTTGCGTTTTGGTGCTTTGGAGTTGTCTCACTGGATTAGTGAGCATTCACCATTGGAAAGCCTTCAAAAGGAATGAATTTTTAATTATTTTCGTTGTTTTGATCCTCGTTTTGGTCTTCGATCATTGGGCTAAAGACTTTTCCTGAGTTCTTAATTGGTTGTAATGGGTGTATTTGTTTTGCTTTATTATTGTTTCATTGTACCTTTAACATTAGTCCCTTTCCATTTTATCACCAAAAAGTCATGTTTTCTTAAAAAAAAAAAAAAAAATTAAATAATTGTTCAAAATCTGTTTGATAATATCTATTTATAATCCATAAAACTAATTATAGTTACTCACTAGATATTAAGTTGAATATAAACTTTTTTCACTAATTTTGTTTGTTTGTTTTTTCTTTTCTTTTTTTTTTTTTGAAGGAAACAAAGCTTTTCATTGATATAATGAAAATAGTCTAATGCTAAAAAATACAAGATACCGTAATGAAGAAGGTACAAAGAAAATAATACTGACTAAACCAAGTAGATAAATGCATTTCCATTCAAGCAAATGTGTTGGATGGAATAATTAACAAAAGCTTTGGAAAGAGAACACCATAATGAGGCGGGAAGTCGAGCTGAACCCAGACGATCTGGCCAAAGTAATGATTTGTCATGGAATACCCTTTGATTACTTTTAAACCATAATTTTGATAGAAGAGCTTTAACAACGTTGGACCATAAAATTTGAGATTTAGATAATAATGAAGGACCATCAAATACTAGAAGAACACTCTCAAGAAAAGAGCTTCCAAGGACCCATTGCAAACCAAAATATGAGGCTAAACTCCACCAACAGGAACAGGAGAATGAGCACTCAAAAAACAAATGCTGTAAGTCCCCATTTCTTGCCAAACAAAGTGGTCAAATAGAAGGGGAGAGGTAGTGTGTTGGAAGGTTGTGCTACTGAGTGGATGAGCAATTTAGAGTTCCAACAATCATAATCCAAACCAGAACATTATGAGTGATTGTCTGCCAAAATAGTGGCAAAGTTAAATACTTTGTTTATGTGGAATGATTGTTCTGGTTCTGCTCGTCTTAAAGCTTCTTTTGTGCTCCCAATTGCACTTTGCCGATTACTCTACTCTGGATTTTATCTTAATTTGAATGCTTTAATCTTTTCATTGTAGTTCAATATCGTTTGTCTATTATTTGCTTATTGTTTCACGGGTTATCGTAACTTGGAGCATTAGTCTCATTTCATTATATCAATGAAAAGTTTAGTTTCCTTTTCAAAAAAAGAATGATAGAAAATTATTTTTTTCATCTCGTCCTCTTACTCAGTACCCTTGTTGCATAATTGTTATTAACATTTTCTTTGCACTTTAATGAGAAGTGCTTCGACATAAATGTTCACAGAATTATACTGGGGATCGTTTAAATTTTGGCTTGGCTGCTGAGCAAGCAAAATCGGAAGGATTTAAAGTAGAGGTAACTTTTCTCATTTTTCTTCTGGTCAAGTAAGAGTGTAAACATAGTAATAGAATTGCAATTTACCATTTTATTTTAGAAAACTTAGTATTATAATTTTTAGTAACCATTTAAAATTTTTATCTTGTTCTAAAAAGAAAAAAGTAACTATTCTTTGCTTGACCTGGAAGACTGTTATTGTTGGGGATGATTGTGCTTTGCCTCCACCTCGGGGTATAGCTGGACGTAGAGGTTTGGCTGGGACTGTACTTGTTCACAAGGTTGGTGCTCTCTCTCTCTCTCTCTTTGTGCATGCATGCATATGTGTATGTTTCTATATATAGATATTTCAAGCGATTTAGATTTTTTTTTTTTAAACGGAAACAAGTTTCGTTCATTGAATTAACGAAATGAGACTAATGCTCAAAGTACATCAAAGAAATACAATAAAACTAGATTGACACCCCCCTAGCACCCTCATCATGTCCAAGTGAACTATTTAGTTGTCAAAATAATCCAAAGAGAACAAAGGGACAAAAGAGAAATGCAAATCAGAAGCTAAGGAACAATGCAACATAAGTGCCACCCTAGCTCCAAAAAGAAGTTACATTATGCTGGAAAAATAAAAGCACTCCAATTTAGACAAATATTTGAATTGGAGAAGTCTTCAAAGGATTTGGAGAGAGCACCAGGCAAAAGTGTTCAATCGAGCTACTTCGAATCGATCTAACCATGCAAGTTTACTCTCTTGAAAAACCCTTTGATTTCTTTCAAACCAAAGCTCCGCAAGCGATGCCTTTACTGCATTAGCTCAAAGCAATTGAGGGCTCTCCTTTAAAGCTGGTCCAATAAGAATCTGCATAACATTATCGTTGAAGCTGCTGCCAAATACCCATACAATATTAAAAATAGAGAACGACTGCAGCATAGACACAATCAAAGAAAATGTGCTGTAGGTCTTCCCCTTTCTTCTCACAAGGGAGGCACATTGAAGGGGACAAACAATGTGAAGGAAGTCTTCTTTGCATTACCGAGGAGCAATTTAGGAGACCAAAGATCATAATCCATACCAGTGTTTTTAAGGTGCCAGGTGCACCTCAAGGCGACATGTCCCTTTATCGCTTCAAGGCAAGAGGCGACAAAAAGGCGATGCTTGAGCGAAGCGAGGCGCAATGAATAAATAAATAAATGAATGAATAATATATGTCAAAGCATCAAAGATTAATAATATAATCTAAATTCTAATCAATAAAAATGAACAAAACCCTAAAAGTAAAAGTTTAAAACATCATCAAAAGTCAAATTCATCATCCTCCCCATCTAAGCCTAAGGTCTCGTCCATTGCTTCTCCTTGGCCATTGTCCTCCTCAATGTCTAATTCCTCTTCATCTTCGTCGTATTCCTCTTCATCACTAACCACTTGTATAGTTGGTGTTTGCTTTTGAACTCTAGAAGTGGTGGCAGTTGCAATTGACTTTCCTTTTGATCTAGTGTACGTGATAGGTTCTCCAACGCCACTAGCACGAGCTACATCTCCCCATATGAGGTCTTTATCATCAAAAACTAGCTCATCATCAACTTCAACTTCATTATTTTCTTCATCCAATGTTCCGACCAGCCATTCATTACTCTCATCGATATGATCTAGGGAAATTGGATCAAGTTGATCATTTAGATCAAAGCGATCTTTAAGTGCTTGGTTATACTTTATATAAACCAAATCATTTAAATGCTTATGCTCCAACCTATTTATCTTTTTCATATGAATCTACAAATAATTAACCAATATAGAGTTACTATATATTTTAAATATTAAATTAACAATGTAGAAAACAAACTAACCACTTACGTGTTCAAAAACACTCTGCACGTTGGATTAAGGACTCTCATGGCTAACTTTTGCAAAATTGGAGTATTACCACCATAAATAGCCCACCATGATGCTGTACACGTATTTTAACATGATTTAGAACTTTAATACTAAGATCTAGATATACACTATGAACTATTAAGTAGTAGATGGATGGTTTCATTACCTGGCGTCTTAACCTTCCTCGTGTTGATTGCTATTCAATACCGAACATGCCTTTAGCTTCAGAATATAATTTTAATTCCACCATGCATTGATTTTGATCACTAGAAGATGGTATCAATCTTTGCACAACTATGAGTAGACCACTCATGACTTCAACATCTTGAATAATTCTATCCTTGTGGTCATAGAAAAGCGATGGATTCAAATAATATCCAGTTGCATGTAAAGGTCGATGAAGTTGACAATCCCATTTTCTATCAATGATCTCCCCGATTGGTTTGTATGTTGCCTCATTATCATTAAAACCATTCTTAATGGCCTTTTTTGCCCTATCCATAGCCTCGTAGATATATCCCATCGCAGGTTTATCACCATCTACAAGTCTAAGAACTCGAACTAAGGGTCCATATGCCTTTAGAGTATAGACCACTAAGTTCCAAAAGGATGGCATCAAAATGGTGGCGGCTGCTCTCTTCCCCTTCGGATCTTTCGCCCATTTAGAAGTCGTCCATTTTTCAGAAACAAACATTTTCCTCAAGTTAGCTTTATTCCTATGGGTACTTGCTAAGGTCAAAAACGAAGTTGCAAAACGTGTAACAGCCAATCTTACCAATTCATGTTGTTTTGTGAACTCTCTCATCATGTTCAGTACATACAAGTGGTTATAAATAAAACCACTAAGTGCTACAGCCCTTTTAAGACATCTTTTAATCTGATCAATCTTTCCAATATCTTCTAGAATCAAATCTAAACAGTGGGCAGCATGGTGTCCAATATAGGTGTGGCCATTTTGCTTCCAAATATTTGCCAGCTAGGACATAGTTTGAGGCATTGTCAGTCACAACTTGGATAATATTCTCTTCACCTATCTTTTCCACCATTCCATCTTGAAGTTCAAATACTTTTTCTCCAGTTTTGATGCATGCAGATGCATCAATCGATTCTAAAAATAATGTCCCAGCAGCATAATGCACTAAAAAGTTTATTAGGGTCCTATCTCTTCTATCAGTCCACCCATCCGACATCAAAGAGCAACCATTTCTTTTTCCACTCAACTTCATGGTTACTCATTAAATTTTTTGTGTATTCTATTTCTTTTTTCAAAAATGTCACTCTAGCCTCATGATAAGAAGGAGGTGTCAACCCAGGTCCAAATTGTCCCTCGACCTCTAGCATTATTTGAAAGCTTTTTAACCGAATTGTGTTTAATGGAATACATGCTTGATAAATCCAACGCATGATAAATTGACATGTAGCATCTCTCGCTTCTTTGTTGTATTTCTCGGTGATGGTTGATTGCTTCAACTTCTTTAATCTATTTCGATCATCAACAACCTTGGCTGGATTTGGATACAAAAATTTATCCATTGCTCCCTTAGTTCGTGGTGTTTTTGCTTGTGATTGAATTGCTCGTTTTCTAGATGTTCTGGTACTTGATTCACCAACTTCCATCTCATCCTCCATCTCTTCTCCATCAATAATATTCAAATCATAAGCACCATAGGTTGAGGGCATTACTTTCCTCCCCCTTTGCTTTTATCCTCATTTGATACTCTTTCATTTCTTCTCTTACATTAGTTGGATACTTTAAGCATGATTTAACATTTCGATTTCCACCAACTAAGTGTTGGGTTACCGACAAATCCCACCCTTGGTTATTTTTCCACAAAACATACACTTGCAAGTGTTCATATCCTTTTCATTTTCTAAGATGACATATTGCCAACCAGGATGTTTGCGTTTTTACTCTCCTTTTCCCATCCTATTATAAAAGAATAGAAACAACCTTAGAAAACCTAATGCTACTAGAATATTGTGACTATCTGATCTGATCTCTTTCAAACCATCATATTAAGCTAATTTTAAAACTTATTAAACAAAATCCATTGGTTTCAATATTTTTAAAAGTGAAACTGAACCAAAAAAAAGCTTTTTAAAAAATATGAAAATAAAATAAACAAAAGAACTAATCTTTCTTAAAAAACAAAGTTGAAAATTTGCCCAAAAACCACAAAAGAACTATAATGTATTGCTGAAAAGTGAAGAAGCAGTGAGACTGAACCAAAAAAAAAACTTTTTAAAAAATATGAAAATAAAATAAACAAAAAAACTAATCTTTCTAAAAAACAAAGTTGATAATTTGCCCAAAAACTACGAAAAAACTATAATGTGTTGCTGAAAAGTGAAGAAGTAGTGAGACTGAACCAAAAAAAGAACTTTTTAAAAAATATAAAAACAAAATAAACTAAAAAATTAATCTTTCTAAAAAAACAAAGTTGATAATTTGCCTAAAAACCACAAAAGAACTATACTGCCGACAAGAAGATTAATGGAAAGACAAGAAACAAAAAACTTACCTTTCGGATATTCACACCAAATAAGAGCGGCAGCCAAGAAGAACTGAAGAAGTTGAAAAGTTGAAGGAATTTTGGTTGCCCAGTCGAGAAGAATTGAAGAAGTTGAAAAGTCGAAGGAATTTTGGTTGCCAAGACTTTCGAATACCCTCAGAATGTTGCGTTAGGAGTAGAAGAATGGAAAATTTGAAAAAAAAAAAAAGATTTAACTTAAGCGTGAAGAATAAGAAGAGTCACACGTTTTCCTCCTTTACTTTTTGCATGATCTGATGACTGAATTGTACTCTGCTGCATGGCTTAGTTGGGCCTTTTAACGTGGACTTAAAACGTTTTTTAGAAAAAACCTTAATATTACTCAGGCGCAAGGCGCCAGCAGGCGACACAAGGCGCAAAGGGGCGAGCGCCTGATTGAACCTGCTCGCCCCATGCACACATAAGGCGCATCAGGCCCTGGGCGCCTCACCTCTCGCTTGACGCACGTGCCTGGGGTTGCCTCAACATCACTGATCCATGCAAGAATGTTTGCTTGCCTAGGACAAATGAGTAGTCGATGACTTGGCCGAGAAAACCCCATAAGCTTCTAAAGGCCACAAACACCGATCAAGGTGCTCAGAAACCTTAACTCTCAAGATCAGACCCATCAAGTTTTGAAACTCAGTGATCTCCTTATCTTTTAATAAATGATGGAAAACTAAAGACCATAAAGAAGATGAATAGTGCCAAAGATCCGACATTGAACTTGAAGGGAGGATAGCGATCCTAAACAACCTTGGATAGAAAAGGCTTAAAGGAACCAACCCAACCCAAAGATTATGCCAAAATGCAATTCTTGTACCAGGGGCAAGCTTAAAAGTTGCGAAGCCATCAACCTTTAACTAGTTTCTTGATAAGCTAATCCAAGGACTTTGTAGACTACAACAAATCCGTAGGCCAATTGTACTTATTTTTACCATGAATGGTGCTGATTACCTGACACCATAAAGAAGAGTCTTCATTGAAGAATCACCAGCCTCATTTTGCTAGAAGAGTCAAATTCTTAACTTTTAGGCCTCCCAAACTGAGGCCCCCATCAACTTGTGCTCTTATGACATGGCTCTATTTTACCAAATGATTGATTTTGCTTCCTTTATGACCTTCCCAAAAGAAGTTCCTCATAATTCTTTCCAAAATGGAAATTACCTTTTCAGGCATTAAGAACACATAAATGTAATATGTGGGGAGATTTGAAGGGATAGACTTACACAATGTGCCAAAATGAGACTGATTTAGGATACCCTCCTAAAGGTAGGCCAAGGTAGTGGCAAGGCAGGTGGTTGGCTTTACAATTTAGGCTTGCAGTTGTGGATAGTAGCTTTTTGTCTTCCACGTTGATCCCAAACAAAGCTGATTTCTCCCAATTTACTTTTTGACCTGAGCACCATTCAAACAATGCAATAGTTTGTCTTAAATTGGTGAGCATACCATCATCATACTTGCAAAAAAGACGAGTATCCTCAGCGAATTGGAGAATAAGAACGTGGACCTTCTTTTTTCCCACAATAAACTCCTCAAACAATACCCCTTGAAGCAAAATCCCTTCCCCTTGGCCTTCCATTAATGAGATGGAAAATCTAGGGTTTTTGACCCAACCCAAGATCCAAGAAATCCATCGAGCCTCAAAATTTTTACAAATTAGAATCTTTTCTAGGAAATCCCAGTCGACACGATCAAAAGCTTTTTCTAAATCAAGTTTAAGGATCCATCATTTTCTCTTCTTTGAGTGACACTCCTCTACAACTTCATTTGCAATGAGTACCGAATTAAGTATTTATCTACCCCCAATAAAGGCACTTTGAGATGCGACAATGATATGGCATTACCTTCTTTAATCTTTCGTCTAGCACCTTAGCAATCACCTTATAAATTGAAGTCGCTAGGCTAATAGGCCTAAAGTCTTTCACATGAACAACATCCTCCTTTTTTTGGATCAAACAAATAAAATTCTTCTGAATCCACGCGCTTGATCTTCCATTGTCGTAGAATTCCTCAAAAATTGATATGAATGCTCCTTAATATGTTCCCAAAATTTGAGGAAAAATTCGACTGTAAATCCATATGGGCAAGGGGCTTTATTTCTACCCAGAATCTTCAAGGCCATCTTAATTTCAGTAGCTGAAAAATGAGCCTTAAGGAAAGAATTCTGATTTGAAGTATCACGAGGCCAATCAAAATTAAGAGGGATGGACCAAATGCTTGAAGATTTGAGGTATAAAGACTCGCAAAAACCCAATATTAAACTTTCAATCTCACCAAAAGAGTTGGTAGGTACGCCATGGTCATTGTACAAATCTGTAATCAAGTTCTTCCTCTTTTTTGCTACTAAAAATCGATGGAAAAAGCTAGTATTTTCATCTCCCATTCTAATCCAATTCAACTTACTTTTTTGGATTAGATTCCTTTCCTTTATTTGGTAAATACTCATCAAATCTGCTTTCAAGGTGAGCTTTCAGTATGCTAAACCTCTTGCAACTAGAATATACAGGTGGGCCAAGGTAAGTTCTCTCTCCTCTCTCCTCTCTCCTCCCTTCCCCTCTTCCTCGACAGACTCTGGACCAACGATTTTCATTCTTCGGTGACCTTTTTAGAACTTCACAAGCTATGGAAGTAAAATGCTGCAAGATCAACGAGTCATTCTATTGTATTTGGTTCAAAGCCGGTTTGTTTCAGGTGGAAGATATAGAAGCTAGCAAGAGTATCCAAATCTCACTCTCCCAGCTAAGATGGTTCGAGCTTCTTCAAGCTCCCAACCGTTTTTACCTAAAATGGACGTGATGATTATGGGGCAACAAGATTATCTAAGTTTTGTACCAACTTGAGCTCATTCTTGAGGTGCGTTGTTTGACTTGCTTACGGTGGTCGATTTTTCATTCAAGTTCACTCAGGCACTTGTCACAATGGATGGATATCTTTTGTCGAAATGATGAGCGGATTTTTAAAGAATCAGAACTCCAAAGTGACGAATAGTTTTCAACACACCACCTCGATTTCTTCTTCGTCGGTCACGAGCACTACAAAATTTTACAGTTCAAAGGGTCTTAGTTCAAGTTATGTGGATATTGTAAATAAGAAAATGAATCACAGGTCCCCTGCTTCGGTATCGCTAAAACAGAGCATCAATCCAATGCAAGAAAATCGAAAGTTGTCAGCCTCTGTTCTAAGTAAGAAGAAACAGAGCATTGGAAAATATTGGACTATAAAAAATTTGGAGGTTTTCAAGCAAGATTTCAACAATCTATGGGTTGTTTAAGGCTGTTTTTGTTTAATGATTGGAAAGAAATATCGAAGACATTGGAAGATATCTTCCAATAGAAGGTCATCATTAATCCGCTCTTTGCTGAGAATGCATTAATTCAGATTGATCACCCAAACATGGAGGACTTATTTGTATTCCTGGGCCAATGGCAGGAGATAGGAAATTTCATTTGCTATTTGAGAAATGGAATCGTCTTCGACATAGTCGGCCTGTAGTTGTTGAAGGGTATGGAGGTTGGATCTCGATAAAAAATCTTCCTTTGGATTACTGGAGTAAACAAACTTTTAAGGCTATTGGAGCATATTTTGGAGGCCTTGAGGACATTGCAACGAAAACTTTGAACCTTCTCAATTGCTCTGTAGCTAAGATTCAAGTGAAGAAGAATTTGTGTGGTTTTATGCCTTCTACCATAGAAATTATTGATGTTAATTGCAGTAATATTTTTTTAAATTTCGGTGATATAGAAGCTCTTGAAGCCCCGTTAATTACAAATAATGAATTGTTGATTAAGAATTTCACTAATTCTCTTGATTTAGTTTGATTGCGACATGTTTTACAAGATGAAGGTTCGAATTTCAGTTTTGGTAACCCAAAAGTGGATTTTCTTGATTCAATTCAGTCCATTCCACTTTTCTCTTGGAATCCTTTCAATTCCTTATCAAAGAAGAGCTCGAAAATGCCACAGCTACTAATAGAAACAGAGATGAAGACTACTTTTGAGGTTGAAGACGATCCAGAAGTCAGGGTAAAAGACAGTGGGAATGTTGTTTTCTCAAATCCATATTTTGTTTTAATGAAGAAAGAGAAGAAGCCATCTCAGCCAATGGGTTATCACTTTAACATTATTCAAATTGAAAACATTAATGACTTCAATGAGCCAACATCTGACCGAATGTATCTTGACATTCCCCTTAAGGTAATTCAAAAGATACGCCCTCTATGTTCCAGCCTTGCAAAAAACGTTGCATCTTCCTCAAATAAAAAATTCCCGCCGAATTTAAAGGAGCCTCTTGCCTTCCCTCGCATTAATACTCCAACTTCCGAAGTCATTAATGTGGAAGACACTTTTGTGAAGAAGTCTTCCTCTGCTTTTCCTGGGAAAGGATATTGTCTAGCCGAATAGATGTGCGTCTTTAGACATTCCATGGGAAGGAACTCAACGGTTCGACAACACTTCAAAGGTAGGAGCTTCATTTGTTTCAATCAGCACAACACCAACCAATATTTTGAACTCTAGGGTTTCCAAGTCGATTGGTGATTCCTATTCTGAGGAAAAATTGGAACCCAGAAGCATTTTGAGACTTCTACTCAACTTCATCCTCTCCCAAAAAAATTCTCAAGATAAGAAATCTTTTCTCAAACCTAGAATAATGGATTCCATCCCAGACTTGTTGGAAGCATGTTGCACTCAAGCTTTAGTCCCAGCTCTTTCCACGAGGTCAGTCCATCAATCCTCCCTTACTCAACAATTCAAGCATTCAGTCTTCTGCATTTCCAACCATAAGACCAAATTTTTGAGAGGTACTCGACAAATCTCCCCAAATTGTCAGCAGAAGAGGACTTATGATTTAGACAACGACTCAATAGTGAGTGCCAACAGTGAAGAGTTAAAAGAGTTATGGGGAAGAAATTATTCAAGAATTCTCAGAGCAAGTTGACAACTTTGCGGAGGAGGTTAATTCTATGTTTCAGATCGAAGAAAGGAAACAAACAGAAGAGGGTTGGCATTCTTGTTTTAAGCCACTACCTCAGTTGGAGATTCATGCACATTTAAAGTCCATAGTTGCAGATTGTGGACTTGTTATGAGATAATCCAACCCCTCTTAGTCAGTCTGGATGTGGAATTTGCCACAATCTTATTAAGAAATTTGTTTCTTGGTTCACATAGGGTCAAAGTGTAGCACTTAAGCTTTTGTCTCCCAACAAAGTCTTTAAGAATCATAATTTGGATATAGTTCTATCTCAAATTCCATAGAGGGACAACTTAGTTGCAGCGTTCTTTCAAGCCTTTTGAAGATTAAATGAAATATTGTGGGAGTCTGTTGAACCCCTAAGGTAAACCAGATTGGCACTGTTTCCAAGTTGTCTCAGTCGAAAGTGGTGGGGTCCATCGTCAGCTTTAGACGGTCTTACTTTGAACTGAGTCTTTTGGATTTGCTCTATGGTTTGATTCGATATGTTTTACAGACTCGTGAAAGTTGAAACAGGCTTCATCTCCCTTGGTGCTTATCCTACTAGTTGCCTCATCATAGTGAGGTTTTGTTCTGTTAGCTATGAGCTGGTGATATTAGGGGCTTGATGTAAAAGTCTTGGCTCCTATTTGTTCGCATTTGTTAATATTTGTTTGTATTTGTTTTTCCAGTCTTGTGCAGCTTTGGTCTTTTTTGGTTGTGTATGTTTTAAGTTGCTTTTCCCTTTCGGTCTCATTGTAATATGGAGCATTAGTCTCTTTTCATTACATCAATGAAAAGTTGTTTCCATTCCAAAAAAGATCTGCTTTCAAGGTGATTCTGAATTTCTGATTTTAGGTTTTTGTTCGGGATGATTTTCCATGCAGGTTAATGCTAGCAAGATTTAGAATTAGTTTTGAATTCAGTTTAAATGTTTTGGTTAAACTGCCTAAGCAGAGATTTGAAATGTTCTACCTTTCAGCGATTATAGTCTAAACTCACTTCCCAAGAGCAGTACCATCTACTGATGAGGAAAACACAAGCATCACTCTTAGTTTCGGAGATATTATAGGCTTAGACTTCCTTGTGTATCAAGTCTGCCTAGTTGGAGGCTAACCCTCTGCCCAGTTTTCAAGAGATACTTTGCAATCTAGTGTTCCATTATTGATGGTGTTGGATTGTGTTACTGAGTCTCAATAATTCTATTAAGCACTGAACATATTGTTTCACTGTTTCATGAGTACACAGACAGGAACAACTACTTCTTATGCTTACATTATTTTTCCTTGAATTGTGTTGAGGAAAGGTTGCTGGAGCTGCTGCTGCTGCAGGGCTTCCTCTTTTAGACGTTACCACAGAAGCAAAACATGCAGCTGAAATGATAGGAACGATGGGAGTTGCATTGTCAGTTTGCACACTGCCTGGCCAGGTCACATCAGATCGTCTGGGCCCAGGGAAAATGGAGCTTGGTCTTGGAATTGTAGGTTATTATTTGAGCTATCGAATCTTTAAAACTAAAGCACTTCTGTTAGTCCTTTATAATCCGTAACCTTTTGGGGATATCTCATCTCCCCTTCTTTTGTAAGAGCCACCCTATCTTATAAAATTTTCCCTTTTTTATTAAAAAAGAAAAACTAGAACACTTCTACGCTTAAAGCCTGCTAAACGTTCCCCCACCCCACCACTTTCAATCAGTTTACTTGGGTTCAATACATATACTCTCTCTGTGAATTATGATCACTATTATTTATGATTTCTCATGTTAGGTATATGTTTTGTTTCAGCATGGTGAACCTGGTGCTGCTGTGGCTGACCTTCAGCCAGTTGATGTGATAGTATCCCATGTTCTCAAACAAATATTATCACCGGTATGCTGGTAGTTTGGTTCCAATTTTCTCAAGCTTTGCACATGTTGCTTGTTAAATGCCAAGATTTTTGTTTTGGTGCTCGATTGTGTTTTGCTTATCAAAGTCTAAAGCAAACATTTACATGTGTTTAAATAGGAAGAAACATGGTGTATCAAGTTGGTAGAGTTTTTGAATTTTGAATAATACCTCAATTAATCCATTAAGGAGCTGATGGTTTAGCTTAAATACTAAACCATTGTGCCTATAATGAACTACTGAACACGATTGGGGGTTATCTATTATTCTATATGGTATCCCTCAAATTTTAAGCAGCTAAATTGTGGATTCATTTTAAAGTTAAATACTAAACCACTATAACATCCTAAACAAACAAAAGTTACCACACAGTAACTAAACAAAATAACTCAAACTAAAAGAGCTCAAAGAACCGTAGGGTTCTAAACCAAACTGATTGTAACTAACAAGTTACATCAAATTCCCTCCATGCAAGAGAATAAAACTCGTCCTTGAGTTAAGTAGCAATGAAAAATAAGTCAGGAGCAATATATTCAGAGATATCGGCCACATTAAACACTGGACTAATGTGTAAATCAGGAGGCAACTCTATCTTGTAAGCATTATCGCCATAACTCTTCAAGTCTTGAAAAGGACCAAGCTTCCAGGGATTTACTTTGTTGTAGGTTCTAACTGGAAAATGAGCTTTCTTGAGATGAACCATGACTAAATCTCCTTTTAATTCCTTCATACGTTGGTGCTCATCAACTTTGGTTTTGTACACGGCAGATATTTCTCCAAATGCTTTGGAACTTCCTTGTACAACTCAGCCACATATTTAGTAATTGTCTTTGCTTCAATACTAAGATTTTTTTAAAACAGAAACAGAACTTTTCATTGATGAAATGAAATGAGTCTAATTCTTGGAATACAATGTAACAAATTAACAAAAATACAAAAAGATAGAAACTTAGGATCAAGAGGTGCATCCAGACTTCTTAACTAGGTTGACACATTGTTAGCACCCCCACCACATTCCTATACAATAGAAGTCCTCAAAAATAACTAGAAGACATGATTACAAAGGAAATATAAAAGCATTCCGGTTAAGACAAATATCTTGAATATCGTAATTGGCAAAGAACTTTGACTGGGAACTCCACAAAGATGCTAATAAACATGTAGAACCAAGACGATCTGACCAAATCGAAGGCTTATCGTGAAAAACTCTGATTTCTTTTGGACCAACTCTCAGAAACTAAAGCCTTAACGGCATTAGATCACAAAATCTGTGCTTTAGGAGACAACATTGGGCCAACCAAAATCTGGGTCATGCTTTCTTTAATTGACCGCCCAAAAACCCAATATAAGTTGAAATAGGAGAACAATTCCACCAACACTTGCTTGTATAGAAGCATTCAAACAATAAATGCTGAAGATCTTCATCATTTGCTTGACACAATGGGCAAATAAAAGGAGATAAGCTTTGATTTTGAAGTTTATGTTGAAGAGTGGGCACTCAATTTAGTGTCCCAAAAAACAGAATCCAAATTAGCACATTGATTCTTTTGGGACTTTTGGATTTCCAAAGACCTCGGTAATGCTCTTTGTCTAAAGGGGAGGAAGAATTTAAGAATTTTGACAAAGATTTTACCGAGAATCTGAAACTTGGGAGATCTGATGACTTTCTACTTTACTCAATGATTGCTGGAATTCTGCAATTTTCTCCTCTTTCAGCTACCCACGGAAACTCCAAGAACTAGTGGCTGTATCCCAATGATCATTAATACTACCATTAGGTAATGAAGCAATACGAAATTGTCTAGGAAAACACACCTTAAAGGAGGTCTCCAGGCACCAAGGATCAGACCAGAAATAGATGTTTCTTCTATTGCCCAATTTAAAAATTGCAAGGGATTCGAATTTGTCCCATGTCTTTGAGGTACTAAGAAACCCTTTTAGCATGAGTACTTCCATTGCCGAATTTGTCCCATGTCCCAAATTTGGATCCCTTGCAATTGAGCAGTATTTTGGATTTCTAATGACCCGTTGATCCAAGAAATCCATTTTGAGTTAAACCCTTTTAGCATGAGTACTTCTTCAAGAAAGTTCTAGTCAACTCTATCAAATGCCTTTTCCAAGTCAAGTTTGAGAATCCACCCTTCTTTTTCTTGGAACGATATTCTTCAACTATTTCATTTGCCACAAGCACTTGATCGGTGATCTGTCTTCCCCCTATAAGTGATGAAGAAATGATGTCTGGCATTACCTTCTTTAGTCTTTCTGCTAACACCTTGTAATGATTTTATAGACTTATGTTGTGAAGCTGATGGGGTGAAAATCTTTGATAAAAGCTGCTGATTCTTTCTTTTGGATTAGGCAAATAAATTTTTCTTTGATGCATGCATTGAATTTCCCATTCTGGTAAAATTCTGCAAAAAAATTTTGAAGGTCAGCCTTCAAAATCCCCTAAAACTTAAGGAAAAACTCTGTTGTAAATCCATATGGACTGGGCACTTTGTTTTTCCCAAGAGCCTTAATAGCTAGCAAGATTTCCTCATCTAAGAATTGTTTAGAAAGCTCTGAATTCTGAGATGCTGAAACTTTGGAAAGACAAAAATTAAATGGAATAGCACGGACTCCTGGAATTTGTAGATATAATTGAGAGAAGGATAGAATTTCGCTCTCAATTTCTCTGAATGATGTCAGAGAAACACCTTGGTTGGAGTAGAGTTCAGTGATTAGGTTACGTCTTCTTTTGGCGGCCAAAAATTTATGGCAAAACTAGTATTTTCATCTCCCAACCACAACCAATTAAGCTTAATCTTCTGAATATTGTTTCTTTCCTCCATTAGATATAGTTCCATGTGCTCCCCTTTAACCTAATCGGATATCAACATCTATTGAGGATAAATCTGCAGCTTTAACCTTAGAATCAAGAAAATCTAGTTCATTTAGTAGGCTTTTCTCTTTGCTTATTTTCTTTTCTTCTATTGATCTGCTCCAAACTTTGACAACTTCTTTGACCTTCCCTAGTTTTGAAAAAATGACAAACCCAACCCAACCGTTTGGCTTGTTTATAGTGTAAGAAAATCCGATCTTCTTGCAACAGTCAAACTCTAGTAACCAGTTGTTGAATAGTCCAAAAGGTGAGGGCCCCCAGGGAACAACACCGGCCTCCAGAAGGATATGAAAATGGTTTGAAAAGATCCATGCTTGCCTTGTCACATGAGTGTTATAAAAAATGTCATCCCATGCTTTGGAGATCAGAATTCCCTCAATAAGTGATTTTGAAAAATCTCCTCCCTTTGACCAAGTAAACCTTTTGTGGGGCGACCAACAAAAAATTGTTCATGAGCCCATCTAGTGATGTTGAAGTCTCCACCAATGCACCTTGGGCCTTCACAGACATAAGTTCTGGCCATAATAATTTCCTTTCTTTGTAATTGCATGGACCATAAATGTTAGAAATCCAACATTTAACTTTGCTTGGGGTTAAGAATTGCATTGATAAGGAGTATCCTTCTTTTAGTGTTTCAATCATTTGTTCTGATAAGGAGTATCCTCCTCTTAGTGCAGACTACTCCATTCAAGATATAAGTCTAAATTGGCAGGCCTTCATCTTCCTTGATCTAAATCTGCTGCTACGAGCTGTTGCTGCTTTATTTTATTCTTTTAGATTCAGCTTGACATTGCATTGTACTAGAGTCCTGTCAATTAGTATTGGTTTTTCATGGTTTTGATGTTGTATCACTCTGTATTAGTTGGAACTATTGGTGTTTGGGCTATGTTTTTGGACAATATTGTATTGTTGTTTGCTCTTTAGTTCTTTATGGGATATGATGAGGGTGCTAAGGGCATCTCAACCTAGTTGAGATGCTTGGGTGCACCTGCTGATCCTTAGGGTTTTGCTATCATGGTTTCACTTTGTAATTTGTGCATTAGTCTCATTTCATTACCTTAATGAAGAGGTTTGTTTCTTGTTTCAAAAAAAATATTTGTACTTTACTTTCATCCCACATAGTTAAGATTCCTCCAGAATTTTTGCAAGAATCCACAAAAGTCCAGCCAATTTCTTTTGAACTCCAGATTGCTTTGATTAAGGTTTGGTCCACTTCTTTTTTTTAGGCTCCTGAATTAAAACTTCCCATTTAACTGGTTGAAGAAAAAGGTTTGCTCTCCCTTCTTCCCTTCCCCTCTTAGGTTCTCTTCTGGCATCAACCTGCTTCCAGCAAGCCTTTCCGATATCCTGTAGAGTTATTCAAGAGTCATTCTTTTGCATTTGGTTTGAGGAAGACTTATTCCACATTGAGGACGGAGAGATCAACAAAATCCTACCGCTATCTAACTCACACTTGAGGTAGTTTAGAGATGACATAGCTGCAAAATCCAAGAGTCATTCTTTTGCATTTGGTTTGAGGAAGACTTATTCCACATTGAGGATGGAGAGGTCAACAAAATCCTATTGCTATCTAACTCACACTTGAGGTAGTTCAGAGATGACATATCGGAATTACTTAAAAGTTCATCAAACCATTACTTTATCAACTATCATCGGGATGAATTTGATGTCATTAGACTTTCAAAATTCAAAGCAACAGTAGGTTGGGTTTTGAGATGTGTGGTATGGCTAGCTTTAGCTGATTGTTTCTTCATTCACATCCAAGAGGTAGACTCTCAATAGGGGTGGGCATTCACTTTTAAAAATGATAGAAGACTTCCCGATGAAATATGATTATATGATATGGCAAAAGCTACAAAGAATTGAAGAGTACGATGATAAGAAAAGGAACACATCCTCCGACATGTTATCTGACCAAAATTAGAGCCCAAGTTACGCGGATAAAATGAAGTCACAGAGCCCATGGAACTCCTCTGTTTTGTTACCGAAAAAATAGAGCATAAACTCAGTGAAGACTATGGGAAAGGAACCAACTTCTATTTCATTGAAGTAATCCTCATCAATAGGCCCAAGCCCAATTGGATTGGATATGCATCACCATTTTTATAATCGGGCTGGCCCATGGGCCGATCAATTTAGGCCATATTTGGATTTGGTTGTCGGGTTGGCCCAATGGGCTTATCACTAGACCGACCCAAATATACATGTATATGTATAATTCTTCATATATTATATTTTATATATTAGAAAAGTAATTTTTTAAAAATTCTTTTTAAAATATATTTAGACTTGTCATCGTTTTTAGTTGACATAAATTTTATCAAAGTGTTGAAACAATTAAAAACTAAATAAAATTTTATAATATAAATAACTTTATCTAGAAAAAGTAATAAAAATAAAATTAATTAATAAAAACACAATTCTAATAAATCTTAATAAAATTTAATTTAGAAAATCTAAAATATAGATATATATTTCTAAATAATTAAATAATTAATATTCAATGGGCTAATAAATGGGCTAATTCGATGCAAATTTTGATCCAAAGAGCGAAGCCCAAGGGTTGGGCCATGGGCTTTGCTATTGAAGGTTGGGGCGGCTCGATCCAAGCTCAAACAATGCCTTAGACCCTTGGGGTCGAGCTTGGGTCGAGCTTGAGCCTTCACTTTTCAAGCCAGGCCAACCCAATGATGAGGGTGACATTGAAGGATCACCAAAGGTCACGTTCATATTGGGTGCGCAAAAACACGGAAGTTTTCAAGGAAGATTTCAATAACCTATGGATTATATCTCAATTGTTCGTATTCAATTCTTGGTCATCGGGTTGCTCTGGAACCCCGTCCACGAGTTCAGTCAATGCATGCATGCAGCAGACTGACACCGTCCACGATTTCCTTTGAAATCGTGTACCCCTTTGAAATCGTGTACCGGGTAATCGTGTACCGGGTAATCGTGTACAACTAAACATTGCATCCGGTTCTGGCCATCAACAGGAATATTATGCACATGGTGAATTTCCATCTGTCGTCACCCAATAGGATATCGACGATGTAATCCACCAGCAACAACAATTTGAAGTGTCTGTGCCTCGTCGTGGACAACGTGCGCGAAGAAGACCACCATGTGGCACTTGATTTGTATTTTAAATTTTCTGATTTGTATTAACTTTTATCTTTAACGAAATGAATTAATGATTTTTCATTACATTTTCAAAAATTAAGAATCAATGAAACTAATACAATAATTGATGAACACAAGTAAAAAGCAAATTTTCATTTAAATGGGTAATTAATTAATTAAGTTATTTATCATGGGAAAAAAACCGGACGAGTTTGGACGGGAAAAGAACAGGGGGTAACTCATGGACCCGAAATCGTGGACCGGGTCCACGAGTTTGGCGGTAATCGTGGACCAGGTCCACGACTTACTTACACACCAACCGCCACATCAGCAACCCAACTGAAATCGGTACACGATTTCACCACCCCATTTTCCAAATTACTTTTCAAACCACCCTATTTTTGTCCTTAGTTTCTAAACTACCCTATTTTTCGCATTATGTTTTAAAATAACATTATTCTTTAAAATAACCCGGGGGTTAAAGATATCATCTATTCCATACGGAGCTTCTAGCATTTCTGTTCCTTCCATAGCACGACATTCAACTAAGAACCCTTGGTCCCTTCCATCCCAGGTTTTAATCATCCTCCGCATACTTACCTGTATTTTTGTCAAACTGGGATCCCCTCCCAATACTATAGACTTCTCTCCGTGTATGAATTTCATCGTCGATGTCGTCCAATCTACCTTAGTTACTCCAAAGTATGGAGCCATTGCATCTCCAAGATGACGTCCACACCCCCTAAGTCCAAAGGAAGAAACTCATCCACAATGTCCAATCCTCCAAGCTCTAGATGGACTTCTTTACAAACCCCTTTCCCTCTTACGGCTGCACCAGTCCCCATGATTACACTGTAATGAGCTATTTCATCAATTTTCATCTGTAATTTCTTGACTATGATAAAATTGTGCGGCTCCACAATCAATCAACACCACCACACTACAATCTGCCATCACTCCTTGGATCTTCATGGTCCCTGGATTCGTCAACCCTACCACATAATTTATTGACAATTCGACAGTCTTTTTCGTCGTAGTATCCTCTACGGTGGCCGTCTGAAGTTCTACTGATCCAAATGTCTCATTCGCGTCTTCGAACACTTCCAATTCCTCAACGTTATCGTGCACCAACAATATTCTCAATTCTCGTTGGTCCTTCACCTTGCATTGATGCCCCATGGAATACTTCTCATGACACTGAAAGCATAAGACTTTTTCCTCACACGAAGGAAACTGGGTGTCAGAGAGACGCTTCATCGAACCCTCGCGTCTAGCTCCCGCCGCTGCCACTCCTCATAGAGTAATTGTTCTCATCGGAATTGGTTCGGGGACTTTCATAGCGTCATTTGTTATCGCGACTGCTTCGATTTTTGTATTATTGTTCACATTATGGGCCTTGGGCACCCCTACCATACCCGAACTCAACTCAACCCTAACAAGCTCTCGATTCTCAACCTATTTAGCCACCTTCATCATATTAACTAGCCCAATCGGTTCCCAACACTCCACTTCAGCCCTAACCCACGGTGTAAGCCCATTCATAAAAGTATTTTCCAAAATTTCGTAAGGAAGTTGAGGCAATGGTGAAACAAGACTAATGCTCCAGAATACTATGAGACAATGGTGAGACTAATCTATCGAACAAATTAATCTATTCTACTATTGTATATTCTTGCTTGATAGCTAAAAATTGTCCACATACCGTTCCTTGCCGTGGTGATCAGAATCATTGAAGAAGTCTCATCTTCAATGTCTTCCAATCCAGAAAAGGTTCTCGTTCTTCCTTTGCTTGATACCAATCAGTCATTAATAACCCGGGATCAAATATTTCTTGTGTTAAAGGAGTTAATTGGCATACCTCTCCTAAGCACAATCTTTCTATTAACTATTCTTATGGAGATTCAATCGTTAGTGTAGGCAGTGAGGATATTATGGACTCTCATGACAAGTAGATTTTGTTGAGGAGAATTTAGAGGTTTACTTTGCAGACAGTTTTGATACCTAGTTTTAGAATGGTGAAAGTTTTCAAGCAGAAAAGTCAGTCACCTATAATCCTTGCCAAATTCTTTGCTTTGACTGAAAAATGTGGTTTGCAGATGAAGTCAATTCCACCTCATTCTCCTAGAGTTAAAGTTGAGCTTGGGGGTTTGGTCTAGGAATAAAACTATTATTGTGGAATTCTCGTGTTTTTGCGACTAAGCCTTCCTATTTTGCCCTTAAGAAGTTGTGTTTTTTCCTAGTAGTCATAAGCTTGGAAACGGTAGTTTAGAAGTTGGTTTGCTTGGTGGTTTGATCCTCTCACTTTTGGTCTTAAAGGGCTTCTTTTCTCGTTTGCTCAATGGTTTTCAATTGGCTTTGGCTTTGAAGTTTGTGTTCTTTAGCTTTGGGTTTATTTACCGGAGTTGGTTTGTTTGGTTTTAAGTGTTTTCTTTTTGGTGTTTTCTCTTTATTGTATCTCAATGGTATTGTCTTCTTTTGTTTTACTGAGTTTTTTTTCGTCTCTTGAAGATTAATGTATTTTTTACCATCATTCTCTTTTCATTTCTTCAATGAAAAGTTATGTTCCTTTTTCTAAAAACAAAAGCTTTAAAAAGTGAACATTTTAGTTTTTTTCGTTTTCTTTTTCATTTCATTTGTTTTGATTGAAATTTTTGCATTACACTTCATTAATTAATTTTCTTAATATGTAAGCCTACACACGTCTTGAAGGGTCCATTATGTATAAAATTTATGTTAAACTTTGCAATTAGGGAGCAACTGGTCACTTTGTTAATGTATAGGGACTAAGATGGGCTTTTGATATGGAAGTTCGTAATTCAAATAATTTTTATCTTACAATATTTGTACCTGAAACATAATTATCAAGTTTATAACCTTGTATTTTTACATTTTTATGAGTACATTCTTTATCTCAATGTTCTTTTTCCCTTAACAAGAACAACAGGTTCAATTTTACTCACATTCTTGTTCTAAAATAATTTTGTAATAATTGCAGGAAACTAATTATGTTCCAATAACACGGGGTAATAGAGTGGTGCTCATGGTTAACGGGTAGGTCGACAAATATACACATTGTTTTTAGTTTTGTCCTCTTAGTTTTGATAACCACTATCATGTTATTGAGAATTACCATACTGTTTGTTCCCGTTATTGGAAAAATACTCTATATAATTCAGACTAGAGTTACACATATACTATGAAGCACCAACATAGGTACGAATACAGTCATACACTAATTTCTACAAAACAAAGATACGGATATATAATCCACCAAAAGGCATACTTTGAAGAAATGAGTTTCTATTCTGGGAAAAAGATAAGCACGGCAGAGACAAGGTTGGGCGTGGGATTTGCTTATGCATAGTTGTGACTCGTGGGTTTGTTTCTTGTGAGAGCAGAGAAATGGAGAAATATGATTTTAAGGTCTATTTGTACTTTTTTGTTTCCTTAATTTATTTTCCTTTTGGGCTGTTAGATTGGGCTTCATAATTAAGAACTTAAAAATAGGTTGTGGGCTAAAAGATTAAAATCCAGCCCAAAAAATGGAGAAATATGATTTTAGGGTCTATTTGTACTATTTTGTTTCCTTAATTTATTTTTCTTTTGGGCTGTTAGATTGGGCTTCATAATTAAGAACTTAAAAATAGGTTGTGGGCTAAAAGATTAAAATCCAGCCCAAAAAATGTCATTGGGAGGGGCCACGTGTGTCCAAAAATTAAAAGAAGTAAAAAAAAATTTAGACACTTCATTTCATGTATCTAACATGTATTTCTCACGTATCTGAATGTATCAATATTAGATACATATCTGATACCGGTTCTCTTTACATTTTGAAATATCTCTGCTTCATAGCACATATATATAGGTGGACAAAGAAACCCTAACCTTGAAATGTACAATTAATGTAGTTTTGTGTACAGTCTTTAAATCTTCTAATTATTTTTAGATATCTTTTCGTTTTCTAATTAATTCTTTAGTTAGAATTTCTCTTGTATTATATTTACCTATTATTGGATCTTTTCCAGAAATTAAAGAAAATACAATATTTCTCCAAAAATAACATGGTACAGTAAAACCCTAACTTGTAAACAAAAAACCCTAGCTGCCACAAACAATGACGCTGTCCATCTTTGGTGAAATCTCTTCTCATCGTGTCTTTCGCGCCATCTGATGTAGCCTAGAATATAGAACGAGAGAAATCTCCAAAATAAAATCGAAGTCTTTATTATGAATCAAAAGTTATCAAAAGAAGAACACAATCTCTCTATTTATAGAGAATTGGAAAGCAAACTAATCATAATCTTAATTAATCAAAGAAACTAATCCTAATCTTAATAAACCAAGGAAACTATTCCTAATCCTAATCAATCAATGAAACTAATCCTAAACATAATCAATTAAAGATTTGATCAAGATATCCTACTTTACGCCAATAATCGTACTACATCACCATCACACAATAGTTCGCGTTGGTTTCAGATCTCGCATCATGGGAATCTTCACATCTTGCATTGTGGGTTTTTCAAATCTTGCATTGTGGGTTTTTTAGTTTGCGTGGGTCTCCCAGTAAGTGGGTTTTGTCCCCATCTTTGATTTTTCTGCGGCCAGTGAGTAGCTCTCTCACTCTTTCACCTCCTCACTTACGTTGTCCATTTGCCACAACTTCATCTTCATTGCTATCTATGGCATCGTCAGTGAGATTTGAGCCGAATCAGGGCTGAAAAAGGACACCAAATGGGCTGGATGTCGCGGGACCTGGTCGACAGACGGATCTAGGTGCGCGGATCTGGGCACACGGACGGATGACTCTGGTGTGGTTGACGGCGATAGCTACAATGGCGGTGACTAGGGTGTGCGGCAGCGATAGACTAGAGTTATTCCCACTTTGATACCAAGTTGAAATTGAGAAGAAAATAATGTTTCTATTATTCTTCTATATTATTGAGTCAAATACAAGATCTTCTTTATATAGAAGAAAGACTGACAATAAATAAGAAAAAAATCTTATAAACATAAATGGTGAATATGCACGTAACAAACATTCAATATTACAAGAGATAAAAGGAAATCCAACATCATGATATGGCACTTTCTTCTTGGTCATCCCCTTTCATTTTTTTCTTTTTTTTTCTTTTATCTTGTATCTTGAAAAGTTGTTTCCTCCTCTATTCATCAACAAAAATTGAGTCACTTTTAGTGTGAATTTTGCCAACTCTCCAAACATACAAAAGGCAACAGTGCCTTTTGTTTCTAGACCTGAAGTCTCACAAGTTTCTAAACCTTTAGTCTCACAAAATCGAACTCCTATTGTTTACTCGAGAAGGAAAGGGGTTACCTTGCAAGACTCTAAATGTCAACTACTTGAACCAGGCACATCTTCTGTATGAGAACATCACCTTTATGGTGCCCTTGATTGATGATGCAACACTCCCAATTGCTCAGCGAAAAGGTGTTGAAAAATATGTGGCATATATGGAAAATTACATTCGTCTTAGAAAGCCTTTGTGATTCAGTTGGACTTTATTCAAATTTCACGTAATATTCAAGATGCACTCAAGGATCCTAAGTGGAAAAAGGTTGTAGACGAGGAAACTAAAGCTCTTGAAAGTAATGGAATGTGAATCTCCCAACACATCCTCCTGGAAAGAATCTCGTTGGCTGCATATAGATTTTCATAGTTAAATATAAGCTAGATGACAGTGTTGAAAGATTCAAATTCAGACTTATGGCTAAGGGTTTCACTCAATCATATGGTATCCGATTATCTAGAGCTTTTTGCTCTTGTTGCTAAATTAAACACTGTTCGTGTATCTTTGGTTGTAAATCAAGATTGGCCACTTCATCAACTTGATGTAAAAAATGCCTTTATGAATGGCGATCTTGAAGAAGATGTCTATATGCAAGTTCCTCCTGGAATAGATAATAAGTCTAATAGCGACTTGATATGTAAGTTGAGAAAGTATTTATACGGATTAAAACAGGTTTTTTCGTTTTTTCTTTTTTTTTTTTTTTTTTTTTTTTT
>QLSR01000320.1:508731-551880 GCA_031780015.1 Citrullus colocynthis
GGGGGGGGGGTGGGCAGCAAGAAGTAAACTTTTCATTGATAGATGAAAAGCAAGAAGGTAGGTTCTCTGAAGCTGTATGCCTGTCAGGTTTTTCAATTACCATCATGAAGTCAGATCAAAAAGTTTTGCAACGGTTGGATGCTGCAACCAAGGCTCCTTGTTGGCCCGTTGGTGCTGATGGTCCGTGTCATGTGTGGAATATACTTTGATTAGATATTTTTTCTAGAATAGGATAAATATTTGAATGAGGTATTGTCTTTTACTGTAGGCAGTCACCCACCTTCCAAAATACCTGTTCCAATACCACCACCTGCTCTTGCTACCAAGAATGGTGAGGTATGGCTTAAAACCACTAATTAAACTGAGAAAAAATGTACTTTATATAAATGTTTTAGAAAGTTACTACACTTCATAGCTACTTGTACTCTTTAATTAGACATTAGGTGGACCCCATCAACTAAATCAACAAGGCATTATTCTAGAGGCTGCAATTAAGGCAGCTGCCAAAGCAGTGATCAATCTCAAGGACACATTAAATGAATGGGATAGCAAAGTGGGTGATGGTGATTGTGGATCAACGGTTCGTAATATTGTAATCTATATCTTATTCATTTATAAATCATACTCATATGTTCATTCTTTCAATTTTTCCTATAGATGTTCAGAGGTGCAACAACTATTCTTGAGGACATGAAATGGTAAGTATGCTTGCAGTTAATGGTCAAATGTGTCTTGTCCTTCTTTGCAAGGGAAGCTCCTCAGGTTTATGAGATTTTTCGGACCTACCGCGCCTGCTTCCTTGTTTTTTTCTTCATTTTCACACTTAGCATCACGAGTTTGATTTGTTTTGCCTCCTTTGCAATGCTGATGATTTTGTCAAGGTACTAAAAAATTTTCGATTCCAAACACATCGTGTTCCTCATTGCCTCGCAGTCGACTACAATTAGACCTTTGAACTTGTTCCAATCAGATTGTCCATGGGTATCGTTTTCTCTTGCCTCTACAATGCCTTCATCTTCAACATCTCTATCTTTGATTTCGTCGATCAATTGTTCCTCATCCAATGCAAACTTCTTACTTGCACATCCTGCCGTCCATATTTGACTCGTTGCCTCCAAATCTTTGTCGCAACTCTTTGGACATTTCTTGCACTGCGGATGGGAAATAGTGCCCTCCAAAACCTCCGTTTTGGATTGGTGTAGCTTCACATCCGTTACACTTCCCATGCCTTAACCCAACGCCATTTGGATACCCATAAGGTGTTTTCAACCTTTGACTCACTTTTTTGATTTTCCTCTTCTCTTGAAATTCATTCCAAAGTTCGTATGGTTCATTTGAAATCTTCAATACTAGGTAAACTTTTCTTCATACTCAAAACCATTGTTTGAATTCGATGAGGCCCAATCTTCACGTTTATTTCTTGAAAATCTTGTTTGATGAATCCGTCGAGCTCTTTCTTGGTAATGTTGGCTCATCATTCCGCCCCAAACTACTTTATAATCTTCATTAGAATCGCTAAAACCACTAGAACAACAATTACAGCATGGATCTTGATAGGTTCTTTGATAAAATCTAGCATGAGTGATGTTGTGACGTTGAAATTCTTCTTCTTAATTACTTGAATCAAAATTCCAGCACAATTTTCTGTAGTTTTGCCTTTCTTGCCTATACCAACCACTGTATCTTTTCTTGCCTATCATTTTTAGTCGGTAAATGTCCATTTCTTGCAAAATCTTGTCAAAATCTACGGGCGGGTAGGAACTGGATCCATTTGAATAGCCACCGGACGTGCTGTTATGGAATCCGATGTGAGTTTCTTGTTGTTTTGAAGGGTTTTCCTAAATACATGTGTGTTGTTCGGCAACAAGCCTAGCTTATGAAGCTCCCTCTTGCGATTAGCGTCATCAAGAGTTGTCCGGTCTTCCATTGGTGGCAATCAATGTTGGCCCGGACAACTACTCTGATACCAAATTTGATATAGCCTAAAGGACCCAAAGAGAATTCCTCTCAAGAAGTCTAGACTTCATTTTTTATTAATGATTCAAATTGTGAAGAATACATGAGAAAAGCCATCTATTTATATGGATTTTTACAAATGTGGGGTAAAAAGGAATTAACCAAGTAATTCACCCAAATTAACCCTAAAAATTACCCCCATCAAGGAATATCCCATCCTTTGATGCCTACCTTATTAGTCTCTCAACACACCCAATTTTTTTGAAGCAGCATGAAAAGATCTAGGGAACATAAGCTTCCAACACTTTCTGAAATTCACTTATTTGCCCCCAAAAGCTAATCTACTGCCCCTTTTCCCAAGGCTACCTTAGGGACTTGTACGGTGTGATCTACATCCATGGGTTGAAAAGGCACTCTTCAGCTTGGACGGGCATGTGGTAGGTTTAGCCACTAGGAAGAAAATTGTAGAGTGGGCCGTTCATTGGTAGATAGAAGAGATTGTGCGAGTGAGAAGATCCACCCAAGTAATCTTTCGGTTCTTCGAAAACTCATGCTGATGGCCATCTTAGGGGGCAGGCCTGTAGGGCCATTGCAACTCCCAAGTAGGTTCAACTTTGTCTATAATTGTGAATAGTTTATTGTTTAATTTGTTTGCTATCACCTCTTGTTTACTGATGTGAATCGCCGTTTGGAGTCTGCTATTATATGAAAATTTTACATATACTACTCTCCGTTCCTTTAAACTTTATCTCAGTAACAAAATATTTTTTTGTAGATTCGGGTGATTTTCATTGTAAACTAAAATAAAATCATATTATCATCATTCTCACTGTAGTTGCTACCCATCCTCAGCTATCCACTGAACGATGCTGCTGAGACAGTGAATGAAATTGGATCATCCATTAGAAGGGTTATGGGTGGAACTAGTGGGATCATGTAGTTACTTACCCTGCCTTTCTCTGTTTTATGGGTCTTCATCATTAGTTAAATATCCGTTACATTCTTTTACAAACAGATATACTATATTTTGTAAGGCAGCGTATACAAATTTGAAATCAGCCAGCCTAGATGACATCACCCCACGAAACTGTAAGATATCTTCACCTAGCAGTATTCAGATTATCTTTTGGACTAATGTGTTATTTATTTATTTGTTTGTTTTTATTTTATTTTTTTATCAGGGGCTGAAGCATTAGAAGCTTCCATAGCTGCAATTAGTAAGTATGGCGGGGCTACTGCTGGTTATCGAACATTACTTGATGCCCTCATTCCAGCGTCTGAAGTTCTTAGGAAGGTAAAATTAATAATATGTCTCTCTAAATTTGTGTGACTGCTTCTGATTATTAAACATTAGCTGATGCCTGAACCCAACATAAAAAGTTCTTGTCTTATGATTTACCATATATTTCTACTTGGATATACAGAAGTTAGATGCGGGTGAAAATCCGATCACCGCTTTTATTCACTCATCTGAAGCAGCATTGGCTGGGGCTGAAGCAACAAAAAGCATGCAGGCTCTGGTATCATCTTCTTGCATATAAATTATCTGATTAGCTTTCTATATATTATAAGGGAATCAATCTGGACACTGAGTAGGGTTCCAACTGGTGCTTGCATATAATCGATTCTTGTCCTTGATCCTACCAAGCTGAAAGCCTGAGACTGGCTCTATTGTTGGGTTGTTCAAACCTCTTTCAGTTTTGTTCTGCTAAGATACCCACCATTTGCAATTTGCAAAGGGGAGGTTGCGCAGTTCAAACTCACCACAAGCCATACAAGTATAAAAGGGACAAAATGCAAGTACCTGTGTGGCTCTCTTGTTTGCTTTTTGACACCCTTGAACTCATGATGATGCCACCTTCAACAAAAGTAGTTAACATATAGAGTTACACAAGAACGCCATGGTTGTTTTTTCTTTCCGCCATGGTTGTTTTTTCTTTCTTTTTTGGATAGAAATAAAATAACCAGTAAAAGCGAAACTTTTATGATAGAAGCAAAGAGACAAAACACCAATTTTGTTTTTTTAATTCAGATATTTCTTACAAAGACAGAATGGGAAGAATGGTCATGAAGCTTGTTGATTCAGAAAAAATAAGCTACTATTAGGTTACTGAACTAGAAATAGATAAAGTTTGACGAGGAGGTTACTTTGGTAGGTACTGCACTGGTTGTCTGCTATGTAATGACAGTAAACTATAACTTGAAACAAAAGCAAGCAGACAATGAGGTCATAATTCTTGCAGGACAAGGAAGTATGATATAGACGAGGACAGTCGAGAGACAAGTAAAAGGAAGTAGAAACAGACTCTACCAGAATGAAGAAGAGAAACTGAGAAAGAAATAATGAGAGCTAGAGAAAAATGCATAACAGGGAGAGGCGGTAATGATAGCATGCAAGATCAGAAGGATATCAACGCTAATAAAATTATGAGGGTCAAAAGTTTATTGAAATGATGTTGAAAGATATTCTTAGAATAAAACACAATCAAACAAACTACAAAAATTCGTATGCATTTGAAATTTCTAATCAATATTAGTCCAACAATAAAATAATAACATCAATATTTACTATGTACTAGTATCCTACATTGTATCATCGAGATTGAGATTTTGTCTCAATTCATTCTATCAATGAACAGACTTGTTTCCTTTTAAAAATAAAATAAAATAATAACAGTGTGCTAGCACCATTAAAAGTTCATATGGTCTTGACTTAATAGAAATGTCAATTTTTTTTTGTCCCTTTTTTAAGGAAACAGCCCTTTCATTCATATGATAAGTATCTAATGCTCAACTTACAATGATACAAAATGAATTACAAAATGAAACATGAACTAGTGTAAAACACTGTTTCCAAAGCGCACCTCAAGGCGAGGCGAGAGGGGACAAAAAGTCGACGCCAGAGCGGAGTGAGGCGCAATGAATAAATAAATAATATATGTAGAAGTAGAAGTAGAACATAAGTTTATGTACATATTTTAAAGCCTCAAAGAAATCAAATACAAAGTTGTTGCGAGAAGCGCAAGGGCCTCAAATCGCATTGTCTGTCACCTAAGGTGAGTGCTCGGGTGCACCTTGAAAATAGTGGGGTGTACATGGGTTGTGGGTGTTTTTTGGACCAACTTGTAAATTTTGGTTGGTCGAGTTGGCAACTCGAAAGACTTGAATAGGATCTCCAACCCAACCTAACCCTTAAAATCAGGTTGGGCGGCTTTTTTTTTTTTTTTTTTGAAGAAACATTTAATTGATGAATGAAATAATGTATGAAAGGAGAAACACCAAATGGATACAGAAGAAACTCATACAAGAGAGAACGAAAACAACTAAAAAATACGAATGAAACAAAGAGGAAAATGTACAATCAAATATAAGGACAATAACAAAGTGAGAGCCCAAAAACAAAAGAAGCAAGATCGCAATGATGAAGCATAAGCCAAAGAAAAAGGAAAATCTCCAAATAAGATCAGCACAAGAGAGAGATAGCCATTAAAACCAGATCCGACAACCCCATATAAATTCTACTTCCTAGATGGGGTCGCCTTTATGCAAAGACTAAGTTCTCTAAACCATGGAAGCCAAGGTCATCAAATGAGGGGCAAGATTGAAAGAATCAATACTTGTTGAAGGGAGAAAAATCGTACCAATCTCCTCCAGTGTGATCATTGATAGAATCAAGCATGTTAGGCATGGAGCTAGACAAGAAAGCGTCCGTGTCGACATCAGACCTATGATGGTGGTGGAATGTTTGATACTAGGGGAAAAAATAGTTTTCTTGGAATGAGGAACGTTGCTATTGATGTTGTGGCTCGTGGGTCATTCTGGGTTATGAATGGATGAGTTTTTTTTTTATGGTGGAGAGGGAAAATGTTTGGTAGAGATGGGCGGTGAAGGAGATTGAAGGGGGAGGGCTTGAGGAAATATCTAAGGATAACATGGCGAAATATCCATGATTTTGCGACAAAATATCCACGATACTTGTCGAAATATCCACTATTTATTGGTATATGAACGACATTTCTGTGAAAAAGATATATCATCGGGGATATATCAGAAATAATGAACGAGTTTAGTAAAAGTAGATAGGACCGAATGTTGTACAGATAAATATAAACTTGAAAATTTTATAAATTGAAATTTGGGTTAACAAACTATTTGATTCATAATTCAATAATAACATGACATTCTTGGGATATCTCAATATTAATATAATAAAAACAAAATATAAATTATATTATACAATATAAACAAGAATGGAAAATGAAAATAGTGAGTTGAAAAAACAAAAATAGATGGGGAAGATAACTATAAATTATATTTATTAAAAAAATATCAATTATATAGTAATTAATTAAAAGAAAAAAGTTACAACATGAAATAGAAAAGATATTGAGAATATTGAGAGAATAGAAAATAGAAAAGAGAAGAGAGAAGTGAGGTGTAATGAAAAGAAGAGACGAACTTGAGGATACTGAAGATCACTTTTACCAATTGTGTCAACCCATTACTTGATAAGACATTGTGAACTCAATTGTTATTTGTTTTCAACAACTAAGATGGCCTTATTTGGTTGAGAAGGGTTGATGGAACCGAAGTCAGACACTTCTCATTGAAGAGCCCAAAGAATATCATACCAATTGTCATGGAAGTTCTGTTTTAAGATGATGGATAGTTTTATCCGAGTAGAAAACAACAAACTCTCTAGATTGGAGAGGAGGTGAAGTGGATAGGGTGATTTCCGTCGAACAGGGGGGCTGTCAATCGATCACAAGTCATCTTTTGTTTGTGGACAACATCTTTGTAAGATAGTGTTGTGGATCTATGGTTGTTCTATTGTTTGATGGTGGGTACTGTGTGTGGAACCTTAAGGAGAGAAAAGAAACTTTTCCAGCCACTTTTGTTGATTCCACCGGGCAAGATAAGTTTGCTTAATCCTCCATTAACTCTAATTGGTGATCTCTGCAAATTGTCGTTTCTGATTAGAGATTTTCTCTACTCATAGATCATATTCAACCAAATGAGACTTGATGAAAAGAATGTAACGATGTGAGGGATTCTTTTTTAAGAGAGAGTAAAAGACTTATCCTTAGAGAGACTTGTACTTAAAAGGTTTTCCTATTAATGGTGAAGGAGGGAGTGGGAGGATGAAGACACCTCGTAATCTACCCAAGATGCCTATTTGGGTGGGGTTGGGATGTCGAGTTATTATTGTTCTTTTTCTTATTAATTTATAATATTTAAATTTATCTACCGTGCATGTCTAGTAACTAAAATCTCATAAAACTCAAATGCTAATACCAATATTCATGACATCTATTACAAACTTCAAACAAAAACAAACATTCTTAAAAGAAAAACATTGAAAATTCACAAGTTCATCAATCCTAAAAGAAAAATATGTTTTTTTTATTCATATATATGTAATTTAGGTGGGTTTGGTCAACCCGAAAAAATTTTATTCAACCTGGGACTAACCCAACTCGAACAAAACAGAAAAATAATTAGCCTAATTCAACCAAGTTTGGGTTGGGTAGTTTAGGTTGTTCGTGTTTCTTGGTCATTTGAGCACCCCTATTATGTATACATAAGTCAGATCACCTAATGCATCAACCTAACTGTAGATCAATGCAATAGCAAGTAGTATTTAGGGTATTCGAGGGTCAATTTCCCACGGCCACTATGCCCTTATAATTAATGTTGTATGTTGTTCGTGTAATCCTAATTAGAGTTGTGCAAAGGGGTAGCCAATCAATTCACTGTGATGTTGTTTGATGTGAAAATAAATTGTGTTGTTGAATATAACAAGTAAATTAGTGTAGTGTATATAGCATGTGGTTGAGTGAGATTGATGTTGGAACTTCGTAGAGATAGGGTCGCAGGCTTGACTATTTGACTCCCTATGCCTTTACAATCTACAACATTCGTCAAGATGAACTTGAATCATATAGGAAACCTACTTTACCCATCTTTTAATGCGATATAGAACATTAAATTAGTTGGAGGTCATCTCTGCAATTTAATGTGTTTACTCTCGTTCTCTCTTTAGCTTTTAAGTGACTATATTAGTCCTAAC
Source organism: Citrullus colocynthis (assembly GCA_031780015.1). Classification (NCBI taxonomy): domain Eukaryota; kingdom Viridiplantae; phylum Streptophyta; class Magnoliopsida; order Cucurbitales; family Cucurbitaceae; genus Citrullus; species Citrullus colocynthis. Next base: position 516,758 of record QLSR01000320.1, read on the forward strand.
ATAATCTAATGATTTAGGGTCCTTTTGAAATGATTTAAAGAAAAAATGTTTTTCAAAAGTTCATTTTCATTTAAACACTTTTGATAAAAACTCCTTAAGTTAAAAACACACACATGTTTGGCAACTCTTCCTCAAAAGAGCTTTTGTATAGAAGTTTATTTTGGTTTGTTTTATACTAAAAGTGTTTGGTGTGTATAGTAGACAATGGTAGATCTTTTCTTCCATGCTTACAAGTTTGGGATGGCTTGTATAGGCTGGCCGGTCGTCATATGTACTTGGGGAAATCCTCGCAGCAGTTCCGGATCCGGGTGCGATGGCCGCAGCCGCATGGTATAGAGCTGCGGCTATGGCTGTCATGGACAGCTGCCAGGCTGCTTCATGACCAATGTTTTAATATTTGACTGTTGTAAATGTTATATATTATGTTTTAATATTTAGGGCTTTCCACTTATGCATTTTTTAAAAATTTTATTATTATTATTATTATTCTTCTTTTATTTTGCATAATGCCGAGAAAGCGAACTCATCTAGGGAGAGATTATTGTAAATCGTCTACTCCAAAAAAATCACGTACTGAACATGTCGAATGTATTTTGAGGTTTTATCGAGTTGCTTAGAATATTGCCACTATTGATTTGAATTTTAAAATTTAAAAATAATATTTAATTGTAGAAAAGCTAAAACAACAATGCAAATGAACATAACTCAAATGGCGTAGTGCTTATACTATTAATTTCGAAGTTAGAAGTTCAATCCTTCCACGAAACATATTATTAAAAAAATAATAAAAAAGAAAAAAAAAATTCAAATGCATGATATAACATCATAAATTAAATAAAAATAACTCTTGTTAAGCATGATATAATATCATAATTTTTTCTCTAAAATACATTTTTTTCTGGAATATCTTTTTTCTCGTCTGAATGGTCTATTCATTCCATCAGTTACAATTTACTAAATTTTTTTAGTATTATAAAGCCTCATGCCGCTATGAAAAGTTTTAATATTGATATAAATTTGTTTAACCAAAATTTAAATTTGAACTGAAATGGATAAAGTTTTAAATTTAGAGATATTAATGTTATTCCTGAAAATAAGTTTTTGAATTCTCAAAACTCTACTATGATTAAATGTTTCTTATACAAATAAATTAAAACCCTCTAATTTCCATTTTATTGGGAAGCTATAATCTCTCTTCTAGAAGAATCCATTTCTAGTTATTTTGCAAACTCTTACTATAGCAAATTATAATTTTTGCGTTTTTTAAACCAATTGAGATTTATGTTCATATACATTGAGTTTCAAGGATAGAGGCTAATGTTTATGATTCCTTGGTTTAGCTTAAATGAAGTTCAAAGGATTTATATTTATGTACGACTTTAGATATCATGCCTTACTTCTATTATTAGATCTTATGAATCGGGTGTGTTTGAAATTATTTTAAGGATAGAGTTTATGAATGTTTAATTTAAACACACGTATTAGTTGTGTTTGAAAGTCACGAGTGTCTTTATTTTAAACAGTTTTTATCAAAAGTGTTCAAATGAAAATTAATTTTTGAAAAGCACTTATTTCTTAAGTTAATCCAAACAGGCCTTTAGTTGTTCTGCAAAAGTTCAAAGTTATTTAATGCAAAATCAAATATTTTCGACTTTTGAAATTGGACAATCTTTTTAATTGAGAACATATGGATACATGAGTTTCTTTTAAATTTGGTAATTGCAACGGGTAGCATGTAGCGCAACATTTCTAAAAAAAATTACAAATATAGCAAAATTTACCAATGATATTAGTGGTAGATTTTATCTCGTTGATAGACTCCTACCAGTCATATGGTCTATTGTTAATACACTTCTACCAATGATGTAATCTATCAATGATACTCACTTGGTTGGATCTAAATTTTGTTATATTTGTAATGTTTTATGCATTGGGCTATATTTGCTAATGTTTTGGGTTTGATTGCTATATTTACAATTACTCCGTTATATCAGGTAAGCTAAACTATTTTGAGTAATGAAAAGAATATTAAGGTGTGAAGTTGTTGGAGAGAGAATTAACAAAAGAGCATAGTGAACATAAGCTCGACTCGAAAGGAAACCGTGGTTAATTATTCATAATAGATGGAAATTGAAATTTGGTGTTAATTTAAGTGATGCAATTCTTTAATTGGTGATTCAAAGTCTTTAGATTTTGGTTACATTATTATTTCTAATTGGCGCTTGAAATGATTTGTGACTCAGAAATCCTGATCTATTACAAGTTTTTATTATTTAGCCAAGTATAATGGAATTTTAAGGAAATCTATTACTATTAGAGAAGTTAAAAGATTTTACTAAAATTGGATTTTTCTTAAATCAATGGTTTTTGCATAAAAATTTTGGCTGAGTATTCAGAGTCTCTTTTTACTCTTCCATCCTTCCTAAACCCTATATATACATCACTCTTCTAAAGTTTTCATTTTATAATTATAATAAATACAATCAACCATATATGTCACTTTGCTTTTTGTAGTTTTTATTTTTTCCAAAAGTCATTCAATTTAAATGTAAATTAATATTTATTTTATTAAAATTTTTAAGTTCATGTAGGTTATTTAGATGGAAATAACATATAAAAATAATCTAAACTATATTAATTTTTTTAAAAAAATAAAATTAATAAAAAAATGCTATATAAATTCAAAATATATTTAACTAATTATACATTAATGAATAGTCATAAAGACATTCTTCAAACATTGTATAAATTTAAGATATTTTTTTTAGTAAAAATCCTCAAAAAAATTTATATATAGTAATCCAAGTATTTCCATTTATTTGAAAAAATATATATTTTTGTAAAACAAACAACCGCTATCTAATGATGCCAAACATATGTGATTTCAGGCACCTAAAGATTTCGGCAATCTACATTTAAAAAACAAACAACCTTTTAAGAATAATGTAACGTGTTATATTTATGGCTTATGTTCCTGTAACTTTCAATTCTTAGTTAAAACAAATATATATATATATAACGGAAAAATGGACAAATTAATTTGTAAAAAACCCCCAAAATTAATATTTAAAGAAATGGAGGAAATGGCTTGGAAAAAAAAATTTGGATTTTTTTTCTTTTTTTAAAGAATGCATTCATTATATTCATTGAACATTGGCATCTCCTACGTTGAAATTGACAAGGTTTTTTGAGCCTATCAAGTTTTTTTACACAACTTGCTTTATATGATCCAATCAAGGTTCAAGCGTTTTGGGAGGTTAGAGATTTCTTAATGTAAGGTGTTATAATTAAGAAATATGGTCCTATAAATTACAAATTTTAGGTCGTACTGAATTACATTCCAACCAATTATATATTAAGAAAAGATAAGGATAAATTAACAGGTAAAAAATGGTCAATGTGAACATAAAAAAAAAAAAAATGTAGTAAAAAAAAAAAAAATGTAGTAAAAAAAAAAAAAATGTAGTAAAAAAAAAAAAAATGTAGTAAAAAAAAAAAAAATGTAGTAAAAAAAAAAAAAATGTAGTAAAAAAAAAAAAAATGTAGTAAAAAAAAAAAAAATGTAGTAAAAAAAAAAAAAATGTAGTAAAAAAAAAAAAAATGTAGTAAAAAAAAAAAAAATGTAGTAAAAAAAAAAAAAATGTAGTAAAAAAAAAAAAAATGTAGTAAAAAAAAAAAAAATGTAGTAAAAAAAAAAAAAATGTAGTAAAAAAAAAAAAAATGTAGTAAAAAAAAAAAAAATGTAGTAAAAAAAAAAAAAATGTAGTAAAAAAAAAAAAAATGTAGTAAAAAAAAAAAAAATGTAGTAAAAAAAAAAAAAATGTAGTAAAAAAAAAAAAAATGTAGTAAAAAAAAAAAAAATGTAGTAAAAAAAAAAAAAAAGGAAAATGGCTCGGTAAAAAAAATTGAAGGATTTTTCTATTCAAAGAATAGATTTATATTCATCAAATATTCACATCATCCACATTTAAATTGACAAGGTTTTGAGCCTAAAAAGTTTTATTGGACAACTTCCTACATATAACCTGTTTAGGATTTAAGCATATTAAGAGCTAAATATTTCGACAGGTAAGGTGTAATTTCAAGGGGTACTCCAAGGCCTCTCAACTAAGTTGACAACTATTCCTATTTAAAGTGTTACACTTAGTATAATTACAATGGAAACCAACTTTATGTGTGGATGTAGCACTTTTATTAAAAGTTTACAAATGGGCAATGATTAGGTGTAGCGTAGGCTGCACCTAATCCCCATACTCCCTTTTTTTTAACACACAAAGAGAAAATTTCATATAGAAGTGTTTTACTGAACAGCTCCCTAGCTACACAGAGACAGATGCAACTGAGGAGCACTTAAGTACTTTTCTTTACAACAATTTTTAAAAATTTCATTATTAAATTTCTCAAAAAAGAAAAATTCTCATTATTAATGATTTTTTTATTCCTATTTTACCCTATTTTAATTTGACTTTTGCATGTGAATCCATTTGTTTTCAATACGCTCAACTTAATGTGAGAGCTTCACTTCGTTCCTAGGCTAGTATTGATTTGATTGCGTGATTTTTTTCATCTATTTGAATGCATCGCTTTTGGTTATGGGGTATGATAAGGACGCTAAGGATATGTCAACCTAGTTGTAAGTTGAGACATCATGAACTACCTATTGATCCCAATACCACTCTTCTAATATTTTGCCAAAAACCCAATGTATCTTAGAAATTGTTGGTAAGAAATTTGCATCCACTAAAAGGTGTAAGAATGTAATTTAAATTAGGTTAAATTATACAAAATATCCCTAAATTTTTTTTGACTGTGTATAAAAATATCCTTAAATTTTAAAAAATTCAAAAATACATTTCAAAAGTTTTTGAAGTTGGACATTTTGTAGAATTTAGCCACTAAATTAAATATCATAAAATATGGGAAGCATGAGATGAGATGAGAAACCCTAGGTGGCGTTGCTACTGCTGCATTGATATTGAGGAGTATAAAGGTAGGACCCAGGGTTGACCGAAAATTTGACCAAATTTTATAAAGGTAATATTTTGGAAGGAAATGTAATTTGTTTAAATTGTGCTTACCTGGAAACAAGAAAATGGATGAAAAGGTCACGGGGCTTTCAGTGAATAAATTATGCATGCAAAAGGCTCTTCTGGGTTAGACAACTTTTGTCAAAGTTGATAAAAGTTTCAGAGGTCCAAACCCCATGGATGCCTTGTGTCTGCAGATCATGATCAACATAATTTATTCATCTATTTATTTAATTTCAACCAAAAAAGAATGTTTTAATTTATGCATAAACAGCAAGAATGAAAATAAAATGAGTTAGGCTCCAAATAAAGAAAATAAAAGGGGGGGGGGGGGGGGGGGGGGGGGGGGAGGTGTTCAAAAACACTCCAAGAAGAGCCTAGTTAACCTAAGAATGGGATCCAGTCAAACAAAATAAGATCTAAAGGGTAATTTCTTTACAAACGAAAACCAAAAACGAGGCATGATATCTCATAAGGGACCACACCACACCCGAAGATCTCTCGGCCCCTCTATAAATTCTACTGTTTTTCTCCCTAAAGACCCTAAACAATAGCACAAAGAGCATTCCACAGCACGTGGCCCATTTCTACTTGTGCTAGTAGAATGTTTCTTTTTTCCCTTTCATTTTTATGTAATTTTTTAACAAGAAAATTATAGTCCTACGGCAGACAATTTTTACAAAATAAATTTTATTCAGCAATATAACTGTTTTAATCTTTTTCTGCTTGGAGCTGATCAAACTATTAAGTATTAACAATGTTCATCTCTCCAATGCTTACTCTCATAACCAAATATACATAGAAAGTAAGAAAACAAGAACAGAAACTGCCAACAAGGCATCACATACCATCCAAGAGCTCATAAATAAGAACAAAATTGTTTCGAATTGCATCTTCATCAAAAGCCCCACCAAAATAAGATTTGAACAGTGCAACAGCCTGTAAGCAAAACTCACTCATAAGTCCCATAAAAATAAAATATGTTTCCTTTATTACTTGGCTAAGCTTAATTCCACAGAAATTTGGCTACATAAAAAATGGTGTTTAACTATATAAGGCAGCTATATGTAAACTCACAAATAGTTGATTAATCAAGCATCAAAACTTAACTCATGAAGGGAAAAAATATTCCACCAAAGTATACAACCACAAAGAAGATGCTAACTACCTCAACCACAAACTTGAATGCACAAGCTACATTTGCATTGCTGCTTACAACAATCACAATGTATACGTTGCTAATTCTCATGTAAAAGAAAGAGCAACCACCAATCTGCCGCACAGGACAGGTGCCAAGTTCTTTTGTCTGCATTATATGTGTTCGGAAGGCATCCACCATGTTTCCCCTAAGNACCCTTCTCTAATTTCAATATATGTACCCTCAATTTCACCAACTTCTTCACTTGATCGTCATTCTAACCCAAACAAACACACAAAATGGCTAACTATCACATTCTATATTCAACTCTCCAATTATCAATTGCCAAAAGGGTATAACACTCCATCCCTCCACCTACAACCACACCACTCTTTCTGTATATTTATTGACTAGTAGAAAGCATTATAAATTAATAATAACGATAATAAAGGAAGATTATTTATCATCGAGACAAATTAAAGAAAGAAACAATGATCCATATAATATAATATATGATATATGAGATGGGTAGGGTAGGGTAGGGTTAATTGTTGGGTGGTTTAGGTATAATGGTTGAGTGATCTTTCTCTACTTCACCTTCGGTTGTAATGACGGAGGAGACGTAACTGAATGCTACAGAATAATTGTCATGATCCGTGGCTGCACTCGTCGTTGTCGTTGTTGTTGGTTTAGCTTTGGCTTGAAACTGCTTCTGGCAAGCTTGACAAGTGATCTCAAGAATGGTTGAGTTTATCTGTTTGATTGCTGCTTGTTTAAGAGCTGTGGCCTTATCTAACTCCGCCTGGGCCTGTTGCCTCATCCTCTTTGCATTTCCGAATTCTTCCTCTGCCATTTCTATTTGCTGCTTCGCCTGTTGCCTTGCTTCCTCCGCGTACGCCTTCTCCGCCATTGCCACCCTTAGCTCCTCCCGAGCTTCTTCTCTAACATCCCCAGCCCCGCCCCAGAACCCACCTTTCTTCTCATCATCCAATTTCAACATCTTTTTCTTGTCTCCAAAATCAAACGACCCGATGGAGAGCTGGAGTTTCGTTGAAGAGCCTTTATTATTGCTCCGCCCTTCCACGCCATTTGATGCATTTGATAGTTTGAGGTCTAAATTGTGATGGTTATTAGTGTTGTTGTTGGAGTCGTCCGTGGGGACTAAGAAGATGGCATCCACGGGCTTTAATGTGGGTGGCGCAACGAGAGCAGGCCAATTATTGGGAGCGGCGCTGCTGAAGTTAGTGTCGCTGGATGGGCTTGGACTCGAAGCCGTTCTGGACAAACATGCGGCGGGCTGAATGGTTTGGGATTCTTGTCGGAGATGCCCCATATTGCAAGCATCTTGGTGTTCTATAAAGCTTTCCACCCTAAAACCAGTATCACCTCAACTAATTCAACCAACTATCTAATATAATCAACATCCCAGCTATTTATTTATTTATTTTATGCATCCTAATTAAACTCAATTTTTTTAGTACAATTGACTCAACGACAGAGCACAAAAACTAACTAATTAATTAATTGTATATATCAATATCATGACATTAATTAATTTTAAACTAAGTGTAATGATGGAGGAAATGCAGGTAAGCAGGGAAAGGTAATGATTATACTTGGTGGGAGAGGAGGAATATTGGCAAACGTTGACATGAAATTAAAATAATGTTAAAACGGAAGCTGCGGGGTTTGGGGGTCAAAAAGAGAGGATTTGAAATAGCAAAGAAGGGAGTAAGGGTGATGTTGGGGAAATGTGTGAAATAAAGTTAGTTGAACGCAAAACAATTAATATGGGATTTTATGTATTTCTTTTTTAGGTCAAAAATAGTGTTAAGTGTTTTGAATTTGATTAGCATAAATAAGATATGAGAGAGGGTAGAGTTGAGAGATATTAAGAGTACCGGGAGAAAACGCGGCCGCAATCGCAAGAGTGGCCTCGAGTGCCGCAGGTTTTGAGATGGGCCTTGTAATCGGACTGAACGGCGTAGCCCTTGGAGCATTTTTCACAAACCCACTGTTTGTGGTTGCTGTGCTTCCTTCGGAAGTGCTTCTTGATGCCAACGAGGTCGCCGAGGGCGTGGCAAGGGTCGTGGTGCAGGCAGGTGGGTTCCGGGCATACGAAAACCCTCTTACGCACGACAGGAGTCTCCCTCTTCAACAGCTTCCAAGGGACCTTATGCCGTCGCCTGTGCATCTGCAGGTTCTGGTCCCTCTGGAACCCTTGGTTGCAGATCTCGCACACGTACCGGTCCGATTCTAGAAGTGTTTTTGGGGATAGAGACACCACCTCTGCATCCGGATCTGCAGTGCACACACATTATTATTATTATTATTATTATTATTATTATTATTATTATTACTACTATAAATAATCCTCCAACTGATTTTAATTCCTTAAACCTAAATTAAAAACATTATACTACAGCCTACCTGGGGTGCCTGCAGGCCTTCTTTTCCTCTTGCTGTTGCTGTTGTTGTTGTTGTTTCCATTTTCTAAGCAAGAGTAAGGTTCCGAGGAAGGAAGAACTGGGGAGGCCGAGGTGGCCGTATTGCCTATCATCGAAATCTTTCAAGAAACCGACTAATTTGTTTCTCTTTTCTAATTTTCTTGTAGTTTTGTCTGAAGATATGAATGAATAATGAAGGGTTTAGTCGTAGGAAGAGGGAGAGAGTGTGTGTAGTGAGAAAAAGAAGAGACAGATAGATATTAGATAGGGAAGGGAGGGGAAGGGGCGGAGAAGAGAGAGAAGGAAAAGGAGGAAGGTATTACTTTCGGTTACCTCAGCTTTCTTTTATAAATATCTTTTTTTTTTTTAATTAAAAAAAATCAGCTTTTCTTTTTTTTTTTTTTTAAAAGAAAAAAAAAATTGAAGGGGAGGGGGAAGGGGCGGAGGGGCTACCAGCTTTCTCTTGTTGTTTTCTTCTAATAATCCTCATCTTCAGCAGGTGATATTGTGAAGTGTCCTTAAGATGAGAACTAGTTTAGCTCTCTGTAGCTAAATGGAAAAATAAATAAATAAATAAATAAAAAGATAAAAATAAAAAATAAAAAACTGGGAACTTGATCCCACAGGCAGCAATGGGCTCCATAAGGGAAAGACATCCCCACAAAGAAACAAAAACAGAAAATTTATTACAAGGGGCGTAAAATGATGGTTGTGCATGATCATAATACACACTGCCAAACTCCAAAACAATACACGTACGCTATCCCTTTCTCCCACTCCCCATTATATTCCTTTCCCCTTCCCAACAATATAATAACATCTCTATCTCTATCTCTATCTCTACAAAAAAAAAAAAAAAAAAAGCGAAAAATTAATGAGATGATTAGCATTTTGACCGAAATGCCCTCTGTGGTTTCACTGCCTGCCTGCCACAGAAACAAGTCTCTCTGAATAGGATTTAATTAAATGTGTGGAAAGAGGCAGCTTTTATAAAGTTGATACTGAAGATGTAAAGTCACCTTCCAAGGACATGATAGTGAATGAAATCATAATTCCCTGTGGAAGATGCTCCCTCTTCCCTCCTTCGCTTTTTTTCCTAAACTTTCTGCATCACACCATCACCCCCACCCCTTTTCTTTCCGCCCTTAATCCCCTATTCATTAATATATACTTTTTTTTTTTTTTTTTTACTTCCAACTCTCCTTTCTTCCTTTTCATTATATACATTATATTATTTCACTTTTTTCAAATTAATTCTATTTTTGCCTTCCCTTCTCCCCATCATTTATTTTCTATGCTTACTTAATTCATTCATCCCCAAAATTTCCCCAAACATTCTTCTTTTTTATTTTATTGTATTATTTTAATGTGTACATCCCACGTGATTAACTCTCGCAAAAAGAAGCTTTTCCAATTCCTAACTTTATAATTACTTTTTCTCCCATAAACATCCAGCCTGCCACATCGCTTCCCTCGCATACAATTACACAATTTGTAATTTCAACTAATTAACTAAAATTCAAGATCACCAACAGAAATTGAGATTGAAGGCCGTATGTGGGTTCGATCATACGTAGTCTTGAAATTAAATTAATTAGGTTAGGAGGATGAATATGAGAAATTACCATAGTAATGATATAAGGAGACAAAATAAATATATATATATAGAGAGAGAGAGAGATGGTCAGTCCAGTGTGTACAGAGTTTGAATTTTATTCAAAACTCGGAAAGCTGTAATGATTTGAAATATTGCATGGTCAAAACTCCAATCCTTGTAACAAAGACTCCGGGGAGGAGCTTGTTAACTAAAACCCCATATGCAAAAACTAGTAAGGAGTTAAAAGAATTATTATTCATCAGTTTCGTATCCCAACAAAATAATTAATAATAACAACAAACTTCCACATATCTCTATATGCAATTGTATAATATTGTCTATTTTAGACATTACTCTCACAATTTTACTTTTGGTAACACCCAAAAGCCTTATAATTATTATGTTTACTTATATACTTATGATAATTCATTTTTAAGTAATGTGAGATTTTGTTCGTGGATTTTGAGTTAACTGGAAGGGCATGCGTGGGGGGCTTTGTGTTTAGAATGGTCAGAAACTAGATAATCTATGAAACCAGTATGGAATTAAGCTACCCAACTATGCTATTAGTAGTAAAATGAAGATCGATGGTGGATAAATTTGTGAAGTAATTTTTTACTTTTTATTATTTACAAAAAAGAAAAAAAAAATAAAAAAAAAATAAAAAATAAAAAAAAAAAAAAAAGGAATCTTGTAACAAAACTTTAAGTGGAAAAAAAGTGTCCTGTGGGTTTGGTGGCTGCCGGAAGAAGAAAGAAGAGAAAGTGGGACCCAAGGCCATAGCCAATGGAGAGAAGCGGAGAGGGACGTTTTTGTATCAGCAAAAGCTTAAACCTAACAGCATAAATAATATTCACCACACTTACCCTCTCTCTCTGGATCATGCATCAACCATATATATATATATATATATCAATCTCTCTCTCTCTCTCTCTCTCTCTCTCTCTCTCTCTCTGTTTAGATTAATTAACAAGGAAGCTAGACAACTAAATAAATTAAAAAGAATAATAAAAACACATGAAGGAGAGAGGGAGAGAGAGAGAGACAAAAGGGATTAATTAATAAATAAGTAATTTGATTATTAATTAGATATGGGAAGGAAAAGCATAGCATATATGCATTAATTAAGAAAAGGAAATTAAAAGGGAAAAGTTAGAAAAGGGTGGAAGTTGTACTTTATAATGAAACATGATTAGATTCGGGATCAGTAAGAGAAGGTTGGGGAAGATGATTACAGACGACTCACACATTATTCTCTTTTCGTCCATGCGATAAATGCTGGCCAGAATCACTCTCCCCATCATCTCCCCCATCTCTCTCTCTCTCTCTCTCTCTCTCTACTTTTATTATTAATTCATATTAATATTCAATTCTTACAGTACTTTACTTCCTTTCTCATTTAATTAATTTGCATTAATTATAATACATCCATGGAACATTTAAGCTACATGCTCTCGGGGATGGGGATCCCACTTCATTCTATAAAATTGAATTAATTGTGTTCCTAGTATGCGTTACAAGATGCTAATCAAGAAAGCACATAAATGAAGGTGTACTAGGAATAACAATTGTAACACATAGTGTAAAACCAAATGGCAATTTTATTTATTTATTATTTTTTAAAAAAAAAAATGGTGATATTCACATTATGCGTGTCAACCTGAGTGAAAATAATTTCGTGAAAGGAAGGCGGTAAGATAAATTTGTAGGTGTACTCATAGAGGAAGCTAGGGAGAAGGACAACAGATTATCAAACGGTCTAGATTTGACGTTTTAATTAAAAATGTCTACTTTGAGAATACTAGAAAATACAAATGAGAGAGTATATAAGATAAATTTTTAGATAGAGATTACTTCGGTTGCACCTAAACTAAACATTGTTCTTTTTGGATATAGAAGAAGTTTTTTAAGTTTCAATGTTATTTAATTAATCTTATTATTATTATTAGTAGTAGTAGTACTCACCCACACGTGCCTCTTGAGTCATACGTGCCTCCTCTCCATTTTAATTTTTAGCCAAGGCTGTGGGGCCTGGTTGTTCGGGAACGAGTGGTGGGCCGTGAGTTGTCACAATCATGGGCTTCCACACTTCCTTAGTGGGTTGGGCCGAACCTTCTCTCCCTCCCCTAATTACCTCCTTGTCTTTTTCCCCTCCTCTTCCATTGCCTTCTCTTTGTCTACTTTCCTATAGGACTCACTATTATCTTTTGTTTACTTTTATATGTTTGTTATCTTTTACTATATTATTCCAACCACTATTCTATTTTCTTCTCCTTACACTTTTTCTATTTTCCGCCTATTGCATTTTCCCAATCGTTACCACATTTATATACTCTTATTTATCTATTTATTATATATCTTAATTATTCAATAAAAGTTAATTGTACATGACCCAAATATTAATTTCATCGAGATGGTAAAAGTATATACCGCACCCTCCCTTCAAAGTTGTTAAATTATGAAAAATTATTATAAATAAAAAAATATCAAACTATTTACAAATATAATAAAAAAAAAAATCATGTGTATCAGTGATAGATCGCGATAGACTTTTATCGCTTAAGTGATAAAAATCTATCGCAGTCTATCGTTAAAGCGATAGCAGTCTATCCAGTCTAAATTATTAATGAATGGAAACGACCTTTGAATAGATAGTTTGCATTGAGAAATTAATAAATGAATATAAGAAGATGGAGGGGACAATGTTACATGGGTGCTCAATCCCATGTTTGCTTTTTCATGTCCTCTTTCCTTTGGGGTTACACACTCTCATAATCTCTTACATTTGTTTCTATGTGTGTGTTTCGAGCTTTCAATCTAGTCCCTCGAGCTTTCAATCTAGTCCCTTTCTTAACTAAACTCATTTTCCAATCATAGTAATAACACTCTATCTAAATACTTTTCTTCTCTCTTTCTCTCATTTATTTTTCATAAGTACAACAGAAATATACACAACTCATTTCATCCACAAATACAACGCTATTTTCATTTCAGATGAAAATAAAATGTCGCTCGAGCCAAATCACATTTATTTTTTTTACCACAGTATAATCTAATGATCCGTTATTAATCTGTAATTATATTTGATCCATTGGAATTATAACATATATACATATATAATTTAATTTTGTCCCCTCAATTGTCAATAGAGCTAGCCAAAAAAAAGGAATCATTAGAAAGGAAAAAAAAAATCTCTATCAGCTTAACCATAGGACAAAAACTCACAGCCGCTATCCAATGGGCTATTAGGGGTCCCAACGGGAGAAAATTTTATTTTTAATTATATGAAAAGATATCATGAGAAGAAAGAAGCAACACACAAGATTCTTTCAATTGAGTAGAGATGGAATTATTGTATTCATATTTATGGATGAATATTTTGATGGGCAAAGGATAGAAGGTTTAATGAAACTAAAAGAAAACAGAGATTTAATTAGTGAATAAGTGACGAATAATATCTGAATTAAGGAAGAAAAGCACGTCATAATTATTTTGGAAATAGTTGGATTATGTAGCCAACAAGTGAAGGGTTGACCATTCAAAATGGGGTGAACAAGATAATTAGGGCAGGGCAGCTGGTCATGAGTCATTAAATTCGTTTGCATTATGGGAACAAAAAACCAAGAAGTTAATTAAGTGCAAATTATTGGATATTAAGCCACTGGTGGAGTGGAGAATCTAGTAACCAAACTTCAGTCACAAGGCTGCTCTTTCACAATCTCTACTTTTTGTTTTCCTTATCAATATTCCTTTAGCTCAAAACAAGAGAAAAACCCTAAAGCATATATATATATATATATATATATATATTATACAAGTATAAAAGCTGACTGCCCAAATTTGATTCCTTTAGAAAAATAAAATTTTCCCATCTTTATGTAAAATTAACCAAAAAAAAAAAAAAATAATTAGATAATCATTGAGAAATAACAAACAGAAATACTAAAATTTACTAATTCCATATAATGCAATTATTGGAACAAACTTATAGTGATTATGGTGCTAATATTAGAAGATGGATTAATTTAAAAAATAAAATTTTCCCTTCTTTATGTAAAATTAACCAAAAAAAAAAAAAAAACAATAATTAGATAATCATTGAGAAATAACAAACAGAAATACTAAAATTTACTAATTCCATATAATGCAATTATTGGAACAAACTTATAGTGATTATGGTGCTAATATTAGAAGATGGATTAATTTAAAAAATAAAATTTTTTATAAGAATTATTCAAAATAAAAACATTAAAGGCTTTTAAAATTTATTTTGATTGGTTGTCAAATACTTGTTTTAAAAATGATTTATTTTTTAAATTCAATATTTAAAAAAATGTTCTAAACACACCCTAATAAATGAAAATTGAACTTTGAAGTTCCATCCCATCTATTCCCATCCACACAAACTATGTATGAAGGATCAGAGTTGTCGTACAATAAGCAAGTAAGATATAGAGGGGCAAAAGAAAGTAGGATGAAGCTAGAAAATAAATGTTTGGTATTCCTCCTAATTAATTTTTTTTTTAAATAATAATAATAAGCAAGAAGAAAAACAAGAAGGGGGATTATTCACGTTCACCAACAAAATTTAAGAGAGAATATATTTGGAATTAAAGAAGAATTGAGGTAGCTATATATGGAAACATCAAATCATGAGAGACAGGAATATAAAGAAAAGAAAAATAATAAGTTGATATATAAGTTGTCTTGTCTGATTGGGGCCATTATAGCGAAGTGGGACGTTAGAATAATTAATAATACAAGAGCTAGGTACATATGAAATAAGATGGATGGGTATAGTTTTAGGCTTTGGAAGCTAGTGGTTGATTGATCAAGCTATAGGAAGGGTAAATATATATATATATATATATGACTAAAAAAATTAGTTAGTTATATATATTATTAGAGTGACACAATGGATATATGTGTGTGTGTGTTGTAAAAACGTCAATGTGAATTAATAGTGGGAATTTTGGAAGAGACAAATACATATTGGTTGATGATTTGTGTATTAAGGACAAGGTTGAGGATGGAAGAGTGTGGGATGTCGGGTTTGGGCTTGTAGTTGTTGTCTCCTGCATCATATGATTATTGAATTTATAATATGTAACTGTTTATGCCACTGTGTCTCCATGTTTTCATGTTTTTCCTAATTTCCTTCTCTTCTCTTCTTTCTCCCTACCCTTTCATATTTCTCTTCTTAACTTTTCTAATCTTTGTTTGCAAACACCTCTTCTTTCTATATGCTCCAATTGTTGCAATAACTTCTTGGTAATTATCTCCAACTTTTTCATTATTCTTAAAATAATTCCTTTGATTCATAACCTGATCTAATTAATTTTAATGACTAAACAAACATGAAAAATTAAAGAACTGATCCTTTATGTATAATTCTTGTCCCATTTCTCCCTTCTTTGATTTAATTCTAGTTATGGAATTGAAGAATGACGTCTGTGTTCATAATGCTTCCTGTTTTTCAGTTTTCATTTTAAAAAAAATATCATGTGTCTGTGGGTTTCTTTGTTTGTCACAGAAATAATAAAATGAAGATTGATTAATGAAAATGTTAGATAATATGATATTAAATTTGTTTTCACTTATAACTATAATTAAAATTGACTTCCATTCATTGAATCTTTTTTATATGTTTACAAGTGAATGGAAGTATTGTTAGACGATATAATATTAAATTTATAATAATAAGAATGTACGTTAATATATGGAGAGTGAGACATACATATACATTGCAATTGCCCAACAACATATTTGGTACTTTCTCTTCTTCTATGTTGTAAGTTTGTAGTATCGTATATGTCTTGTTTTGTTTTGTTGTATTTGTACAGTGAAAGATAACAATTAAGTAATGAGATAAGAATTATATCAAATTTTTTTTTTTTAATTTAAAAATTAGAAAAAGGAAAAATAAAAAGTATTGGTACGCAAGCCTTAGGGCTAGGGGCAGCGCAGCGGGCATGGCAATGAACGTCTTTTAATTTAATTTTGATATATGGGTTTCTTTTTTTTATCCTTTTGGTTGTAAATGTATAGCCTTTTGTTTGGAAGATAAGCTTTTAGTCTCCATGTGCCTCTCTATCGCCTTCAATCCCATGCCCTTTGCGCCTGATCTCTCTTTCTCTCTCACTTGTGTTGTGGGTCATACATTATATCTCACATGCAAGACAAAACACACGCCCCCTCCCAAAAATACACGTAAATAGTTTCGAAATTGTCCCATCATAATTTATCCTACTCTTTTTCAAATGTTTTAATTACTTTCATAATTAATTAATAACTATTATGTCCACGTGTCCTCTGGTGATGGCGATAACATGGACCTTCCATGCAACCGAGTCAGTGCCCAAAAGCATTTCCCTTCCAACTAAAGTAAAAAGAAACAAAAAGCGATGTCCAGAGAGAAAAGAAAGGCAACAGAAAAAACAAGTTAGTGAGTGGCACTGCCACTGTGCTAAACATAAACATGTCATGCTGTACCTTCGTCCATGGGAAAAGAATAAAGATTTATAAATATACTATATGATATGACATACAGACTTCATACTCTCCATTTTTCTACACATAAAAAATATATATTTCATAATTGTTTTAGAAAAGCAAACTGGCACGTGGCAATTTGTAATAGGATATAGCCATGTATATACAGAGAGAGGGAGAGGTAGTAGAAATTGTATTAATTTGTTATAAATCAAAGATTCCATAACTGACATATGCTTTGAGATTTGAGAAGAAGGATCTCTTATGCATAGGGAGACTGATCGGCTATGGTATTAAGGGGATGAATTCAATTTCTTGTACTGTACAACACAGCACACAGCATACACGGCCTTTTTCTTTTGTAAATTGAGCTTCATAAAATTCACAATGCAATGCAATATAATGCTATGCTATGAAGTAATATAACTATATAATATATTATTATATTTAGGAAGACGAAAAGAAAGAAAGAAAGAAAGTAAGTAAGTTGGGCCAACAAAGGCTAATCATGAACTTGGGTTGCAGCTGAGGGCCCATGGGGGTTTGGGCATCTCTTTTTATTATTATTATTATTTAGGTTAAAAAGTTGAGAGAGGGATGAGTAGTGATGACTCAAGAAACAGACCATGTGAGTGGGGGAGACTCATCTTTTAAATCCAAAAAGAGAATTTTTCCACTCAACCCTAAAAAGTCAAAGTATCAAATTCACCTCTTTTTCTAAAACAACCCCTCTTCTCCAACCTCCAATCATACATTACCTCCCTACCCCTATTCTCTCTCTTTTCCTATACAATATTATATACACCAACCACTCCCAAACTATTTATCAATTATTATTTTCACTCACACTATAACATAATCTTAATATCTTGATTCCTATCTCCTTCCTACATCCTATGCCCAAACAAAATTATTAGAAAGGGTTATTACGATATATATGTGTTGATGAGCAAATTTATGAACAATAAAGACTCACTTGACTTTCCATGTTTTAACAATAAATTTTTTTATTTATGAAACGCAGTGACTAGAATGAAGTGACATAATGAAAATGGCCCAAGATGAAGTGACCAAGATGAGGTGACTTGGGATGAGATGATTAGCAACCAGTGACTAGCTAGAATGAGATAACCTAGATGATATAGTTCTAGATGAAGCAACTGACTAGGGGTGATTAGGATGAGGTAGCCCAAGATGAGCAACTGGGATGAGGGGCATATAAAAGAGAAAGAACTGCACACTCACTACAACACTATTGTAGCCCATGTTATTGAAAATCTCTAACTTTCATAGTGTTTTCAATTTTCAATAGAATAAAATTGAATTAAATGCTATAAAGAATGACTAAGAAAAACATAATAAATTCAAGCAAAGAACAATGTTGAATGAGACATGTTGGACCAATCACATATAGCCACAAATTATCAAATATGGGGCTAATTGCAATTCAAAATGTGTCCCAAATTAAAATGGAAGGCAAGAAATTGGTGGATCCTAAGGATGCAACATGTCTTCGTCATGACGATTGGATGGGGTAGATTGGTTTGGTCCAATTGGATCATAATATTTGGGTCTGAATTCAATTGAGCCCAAAAATAAACTCTTTTGGCTCAAAGGCCAACCAAGCCCAAAATCCAACTGATTGGGCTCAAAGGTCCGTCATCCAAGCCCAAGTCCAATCTCACATTGTCTCATGGAAGCTCTACAAATAGAAGAGTTCTTCTTCATTTGAAATCTTCAAAATTTTGAAGCTTTAGAGAGACCTTAGAAAGAATTCACCAAACTATCAAAACTCCCTATAAACTCCTAAAGATTAATCGATCATTAAAGACTAAAGTCCTTTGAAAATATGAAACATTCTTTCAAGACTTCAACTTCAATAACATTCACGCATTCTGCTTCTCAAGTTAAGCATGCACATCAAACTGATAATCAAATAATCAAGTTTTAGATATCGAACCACACCCTCATAAATCTAGATAAACTGATCAATTCAACTCCATGAACCATATCTCTCGATTTATAGACTTTTTGCGACCAAAAAATTTTATTCTCAAATATACAAAAACCTAAACAATAATGCCTATGGTTCAAGTGTTTTGAATTTCTTTGTTTGTTTTTTTCACTTCTCATTCTTCAATTTATTTAAACCCATATTTTATTGTATATATTGGATCAATAACATTTTTTTTTTTTTTTTGTATGAGTGCAATATTTATTTCTTTATTTCAAGTGTTTTGAATTTTTTTGTTTGTTTTTTTTCGCTTCTCATTCATACTCTTGATATATATATTTATGTTTTCTACCATTTAGCCTAATTAAATCATATTTATGTTTTCTCTTTCTTTTTTTAATTCACCAACACGTGAAGTAAATTTTGAAGCTCTAAATAGTTATGGATAGAATATTTTTAAAAGAATCAGTTATCCTAATCAAATCTCCCTTGTGTATTTAGTCTAACCTAGTAGTCCCGCAGATCATTTCTAATCTTACTCATACTACAAAAGTATAATATATGTTTTAAGAGTAATGATTAGGTGCAGCCTAAACTACACCTAACTAAATGCTCCCCTTCCCTTAATACACATAAAAAAAATATTATTAAAAAAAAAAAAAACATTGTCATGAGAAAATATCTCATTAGGTGCAACTTAAATTGCATAGAAGCTAAGTACAACCCAATTGCACCGAAACATTTACAAACATGAGAAAAGTGGCCTTAATTTAATATTAAAAGGCATTCGTTTCCAAAATTTTTTATTGTCTAAATTTTATTTTTATATTTGAATTTCAAGTCCCTACAATTACATTTGATAAAAAATATACATATTTTAAATTTCAACTTCAGTTTCTAAATTTTTAATCTTCAAGATTTTAAACCTTGTTTCATTTATGTTCTAACTGTTTAAATTTTAAACTAATTTAGGAAGATAACCATTTTAATTCTTAAATTTGTCTTCTTTTTAACAAATTAATTAATCGATGTCATAGTTTTGAATATACATATTAAAATGCTAATATAAACGTGAATTTCAAGCCACAGATTAAAAGAAGGAACATTGAACAATTGATTATTGTGATGATAAAATAACAAGGACCAAAATGGTTAATCTTATAAGAGTATAAGGACTAAGAATAGACATTTAAAAATGCTTAATACCAAATAGAAACTACCTTAAAAAAGCTCAACAACCAAAATGAGATTTAAGCCTAAATTTTCGATTTTTTTTTTTCTTTTACTACAATATTGTGTTGATAATAAAACTGGATCTCTCCGAAGCTAAACAATACCGACGAAATGAGAAAACATAAGAAGCAACCAATTACGTTACATTGAGAGAGGAGAGTAATAATGGAACGGAATATCAAAATTAGCGAGAGAGATGTAAAATCAACCGGAAGGGGGCTCCGGTGAGTGGGCCTCTGTAGGTTGGGCCTGGGACGATTGGGCCTGGGAAGATTGGGCCTCGAGCTTTTGGGCCTCGAGATCTTGTGTGGGGCGAGGAGTTGGTTTGATCCGATTGAACGGGGAGAGAAGGAGGAGAGTGGCCATGGAGAGGAAAGCAAGGAAGAGAATGGCAGTGGCAATATAGGCCTTATCGAAGAATTCGTCAATTAAAGATTTCTGCTCATCCACTTGTGGACTGAAGAACCCGTAATCCCCAAGTTCCCTGTCAATTCTTGAATCCACGAATCTTTTCAGCTCTGCGGTGACCGCAAAGCCAGCCCCAACCGCCGTGGCCAACACCCAAGTTATCACCTGCATATACATTCCCAAATTTCCATGCCATTTGATTCACTTGTGAGCCCAAAGTTCTAAAGAAATTAATAATTGGTTAAGTCACCAACCTGGTCTGCGTAGTAGTTGAATAGTGGAAGCCCATTCCAAAAGGGTATGTTTTGGGTAATCACATGGTATATAGAGAAACCCAGTTGTAAAATTGTATGGGCCAACCCTATAATTGTAACAGACAATACGTACCTGCAATGCATTGCAAGAACAGTATGAGGAAACAAAACTTCTGGTAGTGAATTTGTAATGATTATTATTGTAAATGAGATTGACGGGCAGAGCAGCGAACCTGTATCCTTGGACATCATTGAAGGTTGCTTTGAAGCCATCAATGAGGGCCAATTTGTCAGTGGCAATTACGACTAAGGCAATGAGGAGACATAGGAAGATGAAGATTCTAAGTCCAACCACAATCAACGCTACCACCTTAGGATCCATTCAGCTTCCCTCTGCCATCCCTTTCCTCTTTCCTTCTTTTTATAACATCAATAGTAAATACCCTGTCTCGGTTACATCATCAAAATTGAAAAAATGAGCCACCCAGCTTTGATCATGTCTCCCAATCAATGTCTTTTACTTAGGCCGCTCGACATTGACATTTCCACAATAGCTGTCTTCCCTCTGTAATTTAATCCTCTTCACATCTTCACTTCGATATTCTACATTTGGTTTTGTGGCATGCTAAGTTATATTTAAATCTCAACCATCCTCCTCATATCAAAATAATGAGTTGAGTTGGTGTTAACTTGGCTAATCCAGTTAGTTTTCTTATTTATTTTTTAAAATTTATGAAGAATGGATAACCTTGATTTTTTTCTTTTTCCTTCCATACATACTTGTTATATAGGTTTATGTAGAACAGTTCGGAATTTGAGCGTGAATTTTGTTCGAGTTGACTTATTTCTGGTTTAAATAAAAATTGAGGAACGGAAAGAGCAAACGAATTGAATTTCTGGGGTGGACAAGTATTTCATCATAAAAGGGTGTTAGACAGTTGAGAGGAAGAACAATAATGTATTGGATAAAGTTCAGATTAAAACAAAAGTGTTGAAACTAATGTAATGGTACAAACTCCGTTCCCCAAGTTCGTGCCTGACACGGTCACATCCTGCCACCATGCTGCTGCTCTGCTCTTAGAGCGTAATATCTATAAAGAAATTGCTGTTCCCTTTTCAAGACATATCACCAAAAAGAACAAAAAAGACTGCTGCAGGTAACTTTTCTACATAGAAACCTACGAATATGAAAAGTTAAAAGAAACATAACTCGTCTTCTCAGTGTTGAGTGATGGACTGATGAGTACCCAGTACTACTCGCACTTGATGGACCGATATATGTGGCGAACAAAAAGCAAAGCTGCTCGAAAACCAATAGCTCCAAGCATCAGGAAGAAGCCATAGCAGACACAAGCCATGTAGCCGAAGAAAAATGATGTTTGCATAAACCCAGACATATCTGAGCGAGCGTAGTAGTAGTACAAACAATATGCATAGATAAATAAGCCAGTTGACCCACCGCAAAGAAAAGATCTGCAAAAGAATGAAGACAAAGGGAGTTTAACAAATTAAGCATGGCTTTATATTCCAAGTCCCCAGAGCTTGAAAGGCTAGACATATTAGACAAAATTAGTGGAAGCACATTTCAACAGTTGGATAACACTCCAAAGATGTTCAAAAGCCTACATAAACTGCCATCTCATCCAACCATGCCAATACTAGCACGTAAATGCAATCTAAATATTCTAGTAATCATGCTTAGACGCTATATCTGATGTGAGTACCATGAGAATTCTAAATATTCAACTACCATATAATCTGACAGCAAATATTAAGCAGCCTTGACTAATAATTTCCTCATATAAACACCTTTCTTGCATGCTTAAGCAACCAATTTTTTCAAAGTAACAAGAGCTACCAAAAGAATAATGTTTTAAGAAAGGGGAGAAAATGACGATGAGAAGTAAACATTCTCTTTTCTTTTTTTTTTTTTTGGTTGTTTGTTGGGGGACTCAATCATCCTGAATGACTATCATAAACTTTTCAGGACTTTTACTACCTTGTAAGCAAATTCATTTTTCATAAATGTCATGTTCAACTAGAAACCATTTCAGCCTGCCTCTAATAAAATCGGAAAATTGGTGGAACAAAAATATGACCAAAAATAATATGCACCCAAATTATTCTACTAGCAATTAGAATTGTAAATTTCCAAGGATGAAAAGGGAACACACATGACCAACGTAGTAAAATTACTAAGGACTGCAAAGAATCATTAGCTAGCTACATAGGGGCAGCAGATGCATACCTCCACCACCATTCATGGTCCTCGGCAGCAAGTTGGAAGTATGTTAATGCCACAGTAATGAATGCCGTAACTATAAGGAGAATGATGAACACAATAAACAAGATGCTGTATATGGTGTAAATCCTGTGGCCCCACACACTGGCAAATATGTAGTATAACTCAATATATATGGCACTGAAAGGCAGGAATCCAGCCATTGCCATCTGTGGAATTGTCCCACGGTACCAAGGCAGAGGTGGAATCTCTCTAGGATATTTAGTGGTACGAACTGGAGCTTGAAATTCAGCCTTGCTGTTTTTACCAGCAATTCCACCCAACACCAGCAAAGGCGATGTTACAAGAGTCCATATGAGGACTATTACAACAATAGTACCAAAAGGAAGAGCAGCAGTTGCTGTATAGGCAATTGCAACGGTATTTAAAAAGCAAAATGTAAGAAACAAAGGCCCACAGAAAAGGCATCCCGTCAACAGTAGATTCCTAACCTATCATTGAGAAATTGAAGAACTTGTTAACCAAATATACGGAAGTAATTGAAAGAAAAATAATTCAAAGAGAAAGTACCCAATTTGTTCCCTCAAGCTGGCAGTAAAAGGAAGTTGCGATATAGCCAGCAATCCCAGATGTAAGAGCATAGATTACAACTAGTGCAGTAAATAAAGCCCCTCGGTTGTATGGATAAAACACTCCAACAAGCGCAAGTATGAAAATGAACACTGTACTGTAGAGATAAATCACAAATGTACAGCATAGTTAATAAAAAAAATGTTGAGGATGGGGGGAACCAGAGGTTTCTAAATTAACTTTGATGGTTAACAAGATACGCTAGTACTTACAGTGTAAACAGTTGGGTACCAGAACCAAGACAGGCTGCAAAAAGAGATTTGTGTTTCGGGTACCTAAATACATCACCATGTATGTATTTCCATCCAGTCTCTTCCTGGTCCTCAGCCGATTCCTCATCATGGGCATATCTATATCATAGACACAGAAGGATAATTAAAAATTAAAAATTAAAAAATGACAGTGGCTTCATTTCACAGGCAGAACAAACACTGGAAAAAAAAGAATACTAAATCTTCTTACTTGACAAAGTCATTTTTAAGTACTCGCATAAGAATGGTGGCAAGAAATCCAGTAAGGAGGAGGACAGTTACACATGAGTTTATAATTGAGAACCAATGAATTTCCAAATGATGAGGTAGTGACGAGGACTGGGAGTACTTATCCATCCTATTCTCAAATGGGGTGGTTGTCTCCTTCCATTTTACAGTGTATAGAAATTCGACATCAACTTCCTTATCCTCTGTGAGATCAACAAGGGCATTGGGGTCTGTTCTGACATTTATTTCAATAACACGATCCTTGTTATAAAATATATCAAAATGGATATGCTTGTATAGGTAATATTTGAAATCACTTGGTTCTTTTCCTTCCTTGTCAACCTTCCCTATGAAACCCCAAATTGGCAAATCATCATAATACATTTGAAAGTAGTAGTCCTTGTCTACTGCAGCACGAAATCTAGCAACGTCTTCCTTTGAAAGTGTTTTCTTGCAAACAGTAATAGAATCCTTCTCTTGCAAGAAGTCGAGTTTGTATGGGGCACTAACTAAACGATCTCCATTTAATACTTCCCCAAGAGCCTCCTTTTTCTCCTTCACGTCATCTGCAATTTAGATTCATCTAATTGGTTTTCCAAATTCGAACTAACAAAAATATTGGAATTAGTACGATAGGTACATACCTGGTACGCAGAATGGGAGATCGAAGTAGCGGTAAGTCTCACTGTGACCAAAAGAAAAAAGAATTGCAATATATGTCAGATAAAATATAGGGTAGTGAATTACCAAGACCTTCTAACGCCTATGCAGCTGTATCGTATACTTTTCATAAGTTAGGGTCTCAGTAAAAATCTTATTTCTAAGAACCAACAAAAAGATGAAGTCAATCATTTAACATGAAAAATGGAAATTCGGATATTCTAGCAAGAAGGCACGCCACAAAACGTGAGGCTATCACTTTGTTTAGGAATAAACAGAAAATCTTGAAGACGGATCTCGAGTGTCTTGAATATTCCTCATGTATTTAACGGTAAGCGAACTTTAAGAAGAAGAAAAAATTGCAGTAGTTTAGCTCAAGGATTTAGCAGATCAGAAGTAACATTTCGCGGTCAACGCATTGACTGCAGAAATTAGCTCAGATCTGGATTGAAATCACCAAATCTACAAGCAATTGAATCCAATGAAAGCTAGCGGGTAGAACTCGACGAAACAAATAATAGGGGAGGAGAAAAACAGTGATAAAATCGTAGATCGTAAGAGAGAATGAAAGAGAGGGAAGTAGGGGATTTGAGGAGAACGAAGTGGAATTACCTCGGATTATGAAATGGGCCAACTTTGTTAGCATAGAGAGGAACGGAATCTCCATCTTTATAGCGATGATCGGATCCATCAGATCTCACCCGAAGAGATCCGCAGAGGAGAAAAAGTAAGGCGATGAAAACCACCGCCCCAAATCTTCCCATTGTGAAGGAAGCAGAGAGGTAGAAGCAGGGAGTGGTCAGGGAAGAAGGGGAAATGGGAAGAAGGGGATTTGATGAGAGTGCGATAATGGGGGGTTTAGAAAAATGACGAGGGAAGAGGGGCGTTTTAAGGTCGGAAGTCGGTGAGGGGTTGGGTTAAGGCTGGGGTTTGTTTGCTGGGCCTGAGCCTGAGCCTGAGCCTGCGCTCGCACACACTGTGAAACTGAAAGAGATGTGGCGTTGGTTTAGAGATGTTTGATGCCTCACCTACGCCCGGCAGTGGCGGCCTTTGCACGAGCACTTCTTCGCCCTTTCTTTTCTTTTACGCTTCCACCCTCTCTTTCCTCTCACATTACCATTCTTTTTTTTTTTAATCTTCATCTAACTATTTAATTCAGTTCGGTGACACTTTAATTACCGTATTAATCATTTCCGTTTCTTTTTAATAATTTGCCTTTTTTTTTTTCTTTTGATCCATTGAGCCAATTTAGCTAACTAATTTTACGATATAAATAGTGTGATTTTATAACACTTAGAGGGTCGAAGACATTCATAAGATATTAAATCTTAAGTAGATGTTTATTATGGGTTAAACCCATTATCTTTTAGTCATTAATTGATATTATATCTCGTTCTTTACAATTTACAATTTTACTCCTTTGCCTTTTTTTTTTTTTTTAATCTTCCTCTATTTATTTATTTCCGTTCGGTGACACTTTTATTACCGTATTAATCATTTCCGTTTCTTTTTAATAATTTGCCTTTTTTTTTTCTTTTGATCCATTGAGCCAATTTCGCTAACTTATTTTACGATATAAATAGTGTGTTTTTTTAACCCTTAGAGGGTCGAAGACATTCATAAGATATTAAATCTTAAGTAGATGTTTATTATGGGTTAAACCCATTATCTTTTAGTCATTAATTGATATTATATCTCGTTCTTTACAATTTACAATTTTACTCCTTTGCCTTTTTTTTTTTCTTTTTTATTTTTAAAATTTTTTTTATGTGTTATCCTCTTTCTTTAGTATTTGGTCTATTCCATTATTTTAGTGTATCGATTAAGTAAAATTGTTCAAACAAAAAAAAAAAACTTCAAAAAACTTCCATACTATTGGTTTTTTTTGTTTTTTTATTTTAAAGAAAACATATTCTGTTTACCTTTTTATTTGTAAAGTTATGTTCTTACCTTAGAGTGAAAAAAAATGCCTATGAAATTTCTCTTTCAACTCTACCTTCTTCTTCTATATCTATTTAAGTTCTCGTTTTCCCCTCCTCTCTCAGTTTTATCCTTTTAAGCTTCTACATCATTTTTCTTCTACTTCACACAAATTGAATATGGAATAGACCAAATACTAAAGAAAGAGGATAACACATAAAAAAAAATTTTAAAAATAAAAAAAGAAAAAAAAAAGTTGGTGGTGTGGCCTCTTATACCTCATTTCATATTTGGCACTCTAATTATAATAGTTAATGTTTCAACCATTATAATTTATAATTAACTATAGTATTACTATTTTAAATTCTTCTTTGTTACTATATTACTATTTTAAATTTCTCTTTGTTACCGTGTTCATTATTTCCTACTCATCATTTTTTTTCCTTTTTTTGTTATCATACTCTGACTAAAATAGTTAACTTACATACTATAATAATCACTAATTATAACAATCAACTCAGCACCCAAAACGTTTCTTAAAGGAACAAAATCAACTCTACCATAGATCAAAACATTATCACGTTATCCAAATAGAAAAAATAAGAAAAATAAAATGATGTGCGATTGCAGAGTCAACCCATGCAATTACACATGCAGGTCTCTTTTTTTCTTTTATCTTCTTTTGGATCAAAACCCCACTCAACAACAATCTCTATATCTTTCTTGATACAACTTGTTTTAGCTAAATAATCACTCATTTGTATACGTTTTTTCATGTTCATTATACAATGTTTATTGACAAAGCAAAATTTGAAGGACCTTGACTTTTGAGGTGTTTAGGCCCCAAACTTCAAATGGGTGGAGTGTGCTATGTTTGGGGCTCCAATTATAATGGTTGGTATTTCCAACTATTTATAACATATAATTAACTACAATATTACTATTTAAAATCTCTATTTTATTACCATGTTTAATATATTTTTTTTGTTCATTATCTCTTCCTCATCTTGTTACAATGTTTACTATTTCCTATTCAAACTAAAATAGTCTACACCACAAGCACATATTATTATAACTTATACTAAAATATTATGTACCCAAAACACAGATTATCATAATCTACAAACTATTATAATCTACAATAATCAACTTAGCACCCCAAATGCATCCTTAATTGTCCTGAAAACCACTTAGATAAGTTTGAACGAGAGGTCATAACTTTTAGGTTTAATTGGATTATATTGAGAAAATAATTCAATTTGAGGTAAACGTGATCAGAGATTTTGATTCAATTCAATTAGTGAAAATTTGAATTTATTTGTGGGAGATTTAAAAGTTGGATTTAATTTGAAGATTTGGAATTAGGTGAGACTAAGAATTTAGTTAGTTTAGGAAACAATGAGGATAAGTTGGAATTGAATTTATGTTGGCAATTGATTTTTAAATTCTCTTTTCTGTTGGAAACTTTATTGGTGGTTAAAAATTGGGTTTTTAACCTTTAATTTTGGAATTTGTCTAGGTTGGATTCATTGTTTGGAGTTTGGAAGAGGGTTGGGACTTAGTTGCACTTTGGGTAAGTGGTTTGGAGACAATTGGAACAAGTTTATATTTGTGTTTAGGCATTAAAAGTAATTTTTAATTGGATTTATGTTGTAGGTTTAATTCAAAGAATTCTACCAAAAGACGGAAAGAGTTTGGATTGTTAATTTTTATCGAGCTTAAATTGGAGGTACGTAATTCTACTACTAGAACACCTTAGAGTTAGGCGAAAAATTAGATATTTGTGGATATACATGTTTTTAAACTTTTTTTTTTTTTATGGAAGTACAAATGTCATGTGATTCATTATAGATTATGAATGTTTTATTTAGTACTTCAACTAGTGTATGAAAGTGATGTACTAGGGTCGATTCATTATTATGATGTTATGCATGTTATCCTTCCCACAATATTTGACTGGTGCATGTCAAGGGTTCTGGTGCATGAAAGTGATGTGCAAGGATTAGTATGTGTGAAAGTAACACATATCTAGGGGAGTTGGGGTGTACAAAAGTTCTGCATGCCCAATAGGTAATGTGTATACGTAAGTGGTGTATACATAACTATGTGTACTGGTGCACATCCCAACATTCTTAGAGATGACCTGTGGTATATGAAAGTGATCTAAGCCAAAGGGTTCTATGTGTACGAAACAAATACATTGGACTTTGTGTGCAAAAGATTGAAGCACGTCTAGAGGAAAGGAGAAACCGAGTGAGCCAAGAACAAAGAAAAAAGAGGGATCCTTAGGTCCTACTAGCGTGGAGCCTCAATTTATGATTGCACGTAGTCGTACAGTTTGACTCCCTGTAGAGGGGTTACTTACCGAATATTTGTATACTCACCCTTTCTTATGTTACATTTTTCAGATAAAGGCAAGGACAAATAAGTGTATGACAAAGAAGAATTTATGATCGTGCCACTGGGACTAGTCAAATGCTTTTATACATGTTTTCATGTTTTCATGTTTTTCCAGTCTTGATGTTTGAAATCAGAATGTCAGTTTTTACGACTGCTAGATGTTTATACAAATTTACATTTTTGTTTTAAATTTTAGGGGTACCAGATCAAATATTTTTAATTATTCAGATTTAATAAAAGTTATTTAGTTTATAAAATTCTTTCGGTTTTGGTCTAAATTTTGAAAAGAGTTGTTTTTGAAATGTTTGCATGCATATGATAACGAACTAGTATAAGCTCTAAAATTTCTAATTGTTACACTATGAAGGAAAATTTTGAAATTATTGAGGAGGGGATAATAATTTAGAGAAGTGATAAAGAGGAGATAAGAGGGAGAAATTATGGGTATTTGATGTTTTTCTTTTAATATAGAGGTAGAAGGATAATTTCACTCCTAAAAAGTAAAATAACATATTATTACAAAATAGGTAAATTTTTTATGTTTTTTTTAATTAGTTTGAGCAATTTTCTTTCCCTTTAGGTGCTTATAAAATTTTCAAAATATATAGAAAATATTAAACTTAGCTGACTCAACAGCTTAATTTTCTTTTTTTTAATATCTACGAAGAATGTTAAAATTTTAACATTACAAATTACTACTTAAAAAAAAATTGAAATTTCATAACATTTAAAAATGGTTACAACTAAAATTTGTGACACTTAATTTGTATCATTGTATCCCTTATAAAGGTATTAGTATTAATGACAATTTTGAAAAATGTCATAATTGGAATTTTAATGATAATAAATAATTGCCTACAGTCAACATTTACTGATAATTATAAACTGTTGCAGTCAAGTTTATCATGATAGATTATCATTGTCATTAATTAACTCAAAATTGGTTTATTGTTGTAACGTTATGAGTATTAATGACAGTGACATTTTTTTATCAAGAATACATAAATCATGACACTCTATTGTCAAGAATATATGAACAATGACAAATACTTTATGTCAACAGATGTTCTATCACGACATTTTTATTGTCACAAAATTTCATATTATGACACATTTTATTTGTCGGTGAAATACATGTCTTGATAAGTTTGTTACTTCTTTGAATTTTGTCATTACACATGATTTTCATGTAGTTATTCTTATTTTAACCAAAAAATTTTAAAAAACTACAAACATATAATAATAAAGTCACCCTGCCTTTTATTGTACTAAAACTAAAATAATTAACTTACAAACTACGATAATCAACTAACTACTCCAAAGGTTCAAAACAAAAATCCACTCCACCATAAATCAAGACATTATCACATCACACAAATAGAAAAAATAAAAATAAAACGATGTGCAATTGCACATTCAACCACGATCTCTATATCTTTCTTGACTAAACTTGTTTTAGATAATAAATCACTCATTTGTATACGTTTTTTCATGTTCATTATACAATATTTATCGACAAAGCAAAATTTGAAGGATGTTGAGTTTGGGTGTGTTTGGGCACCTAATTTCAAGTGAGTGGAGTGGGCTATTTTTGAGGATTCAATTATAATGGTTGTTATTTCGAACTATTATAACCAATAATTAACTATAATATTACTATTTCAAATCCTTATTTGTTACCGTGTATACTATTTTCTATTTATCATCTCTTTTCTTCTCTATTACCGTGTTTACTATTTGCTATCTAAACTAAAATAGTCTACAGTCCAAACACAAACTATTATAACTCATACTAAAATAATTCGCACCCCAACACATAGACTATTATAATTCAGACTAAAATAGTATACACCCAAAATATAAACTATTATAAGCTACAAACTATTATAACTCATAGACTATAATAACTATTAATTATAATAACTAACAGAGGTATGTTTTATAATAACTATTAATTATAATAACCAACATAGGTAAGTTTTAACTTTGAGAGGTTTGACCAGATTGAATGAGTTTCTTTTTTAGATTATGCATAACTTTTCAAGGTCAACCTGCTGACACGCTGTGAAGGGAAAAAAAAGCGTTATGATTGAAGCAAAGAAGGAAAAAGTTGAAATTAGAGAAGGGATGGAGGGGAGATCGGGAGAAATTAAATTTCATGGATATTTGATGTTTCTCTTTTAGCCTAGAGGTATATGGATATGAGAAATTGCATTAGATAGAAAATAATAATAATAATAATAAAAATATTTATAAATATAATAATAGTTTTTGAAAATTGCAGATATAACAAAAAATTTATACTTCATTCTTGATTTTTTATTATTACAATTTTATTTTCATTTGTGTATCAGCAGGTGTATCTGTTATACTTTATATTTTGGTATATTAGTAAACTAATATACTTTATATTTGGTATATTAAACCATCGATATATTTTATTTAAAGATATCATTTATACAACTAGTATAACATGATTTTAATTGTGTTATAGTCGACGTTTGTTCGATTATGGTAAATATTATTCTTATTCTTGTTTCGTTTTGATATATAGTTATTTTCATCCAATTAGTTCAATATTGATGTTGATGGTATATGTTAAATGTATTAATTTTGTCAAATGATAGACCAAATATAAATTGTATTAGTATATGTTATATTTAATTTGTTATATCAATTGTGTGTAACAAATATTTCACATTTCGTATACTAATTGACTGATAATACCTGATTTAGAGAGATCGAAAAAAAAGACATATCAACGATATTGTTAATATACCAAAATAAATCATTAGTGTATCAATATTAGATCATAATGAGCACAAAATACAATACTAAGTATTTGGCGTATCAATAGTTTATCAACACCCATTTAAATTCTATTTAAATTGCAACATAGATGCATCAATAATTTATCAATAGTCATTAAAAATTAATTTTATGTACATTTTTAGTGAATCTATAGCATATCACTCATGATTTAAATTCGTTTTCAATATTGTATTGGTGTATTAGTAATTTACAAACACTCGTTCAAATTTTATTTAAATTGTAACATAGATATATGAAGAGTATATCAGTAGTCATTAAAAATTCTTTTCAGGTATATTTTTAGTTATCAATAGTATATCACTCATGATGTAAATTCATTTTAAGTATTGCATTGGTATATGGAATAGTATATCAATACTCATTCAAAATTCAATTTCAAGTATATAGACCATTAGTACATCAATAGTGATAATTAAGACACTTATTCAAAATTCACTTAAAGTATTAAGTTAATTTTTATCAATATTGATTAATGCTCATAAAAAATTAATTTCATATATATCATTAGTGTATTAGTAGAATATCAACATTTATTCTAAATAAAACTTTATGGATGCTTTCACCAATAGAAAAACTATTGAAAATAATTACAAATATTGCAAAATTTTACTTTCTATATGTGATAGAATGCAATAGACCTAGATAAAACATCTATCACTTTACCAAATAGACACAAATAGATGTCTATTTGGGTTTATTACAGTCTATTTCAGATAGAAAGTAAAATTTTACTATATTTGTAAATAATTTGATATTTTTTCTATTTATAATAATTTTCAAAAATTTAAGTGTAACATTGTAATTCTGATATATCAATTGTATAACATACTTTATGTTTGGTATATTAGGCAAATGATACACCAAATATAAAGTATATCAGTTGATATACTATATATAAAATATATTAGATATACTGTTGATGTACATGTTGATACACCAATAAAGATAAATTTGGAATAATAAATGTGACATCCCAAATTTTCAAGTAATTTTAAATTAAACCTTGAGTTAGTTGGGTAATTATTTGAATTTTTAAGGCTTAATTGAATTACATTGGAAGATAGTTCAATTTAGATGGAACGTGATCAAAGATTTGGGTTTAATTCAATTAGTGCAAAATTGAATTTAATTTGGAGTTATGAAAGTTGAACTTAATTTGAAGATTTGGATTTGGATAAGATCTAAGAATTTAATTAATTTAAGAAAAAATGGATAAGTTATTATGGAATTGAAATTTAAGTTGGCGGAATTGGTTGTTGGGAGATTATTTAATTAAATTATTTTTGATGGGAATGATTTGATTATGATGTGATGGAAAAAAATATTAAATAAGTTTTATATTTTATTTTGGGAGAAGAATAGAAAAAAAAAAATAACATATTTATATGAATACGGAATTAGGTTTTTTAAGGAAAAGAAAAGAAGTTATATATAAATAAATATATATATATATTTGGTCATCTTGCCGGAATCTTAAGGTTTTTGGTAGGTTTTGTGGGTTTTTTAAAAATCTTTCTTACCCATCAACTCTTGGCCTCATTTGGTGGTTATCTATTGTGGTTTGGTTTTAGATTGGCAATTTATAGTCTTTGTAGTCATTGTCTACCCGTTTCAAGTTATTTCGATAAGTCTTCAAGAGGGGATCTCAATTGATGTTTGAATTAATTTTGGAACAAGTCGTACTTTGATAAATTTTTATTTAGAACTTTTGGGTTAATTTTGTGTTTTGAAATTAGGTTAAGTTGGAATTAAATTTGGTTTATAATTTTAGGGTTTGATTCAAGAATTTTATCCAAAGACGAAAAAGAGTTTGGACTGCTTATTTAATTAGACTTAAATTTGAGGTAAGTGATTCTACTACTAGAAAGTCTTAGAGTCAGGCGAAAAATTAGATATTTGTCTATATACACGTTTTTAAGCATTTTTTAAAGTATAAATGCCATGTGATATGATATAAATTGTAAAAGTTTTGTTACGTACATGAATTGGTGCATGAAAGTGATGTACTAGGATTGGTTCGTTGTTATGATATTATGCATGTTTGTCAAGATTGTTTAGCATGACATTATTTACGAGATTTTATGTGGGACTTAGTGAATGTTGCGTGAAATTATGAGTTCGAGTGCAATCTCTTTACCTTCCCACAATATTTGACTGCACGAGAGTGGTGCATGTCCAAGGGCTCTAGTGCATGAAAGTGATATGCTATGGTTGGCATGTGTGAAAGTGACACATATCTAGAGAGAATTAGGGTGCATAAAAGTGGTTTATGCCCAATGGGTTGTTTTGTGTACGCGTAAGTGGTGCATATACCAAAATTCTTAGAGATGACCTTGGGTGTATGAAAGTGAGGCATACCCAGAGGGTTTTAGGTATATGAAAGATATACCTCATACCTTATGTGCAAGAGATTAAGGCACGTCTAGGGAAAATGAGATAGTGTGAGCCAGGAACGAAAAATCTTTAGGTTTCATTAGCATGGAGTCTTAGTTCATGTTTGCATGCGATTGCACTACCTAACCCCAGTAGCACGGTTACTTACGGAGTATTTTTTTATACTCACCATTTCTTATGTTATATTTTTCAAATAAAGGCAAGGATAGACATGCATATGACAAAGAAGAATCTGTGACCGTGCTATTGAAACTAGCCAGATGCTTCCACACATATTTTCATGTTTCCAGACTTGATGTTTGAAATCAGAATGTCAGTTTTTACCCTGTTATAAGTTTATACAAATTTACAGTTTTGTTTTAAAATTTAGGGGTGCCCCAATCAAAGATTTTTAGTTATTTAAATTTAATAAAAGATATTTGATTTATAAAATTCTTTCGGTTTTGGTTTAAATTATAAAAAGGGTCGTTTTGAGATGTTTGCATGGTAACGACAGTTTAAATCCTTGGAAGTCGGGTCGTTATAATAAAAAACGGAAATTTGTTTCGTGTTTTTTTGCTATATTTGCAAATTTTAAAAAGTCATTGCTAAATTTGTAATTTTAATAATGTTTTTTTTTTTTTTTTGGTTCTTGCAAGTGTCCCAAACAATAAAAAGCCTTTTTGTTGATACTTTTCGAACGTCAATATAAAGTAATGTTGGCATTTTTTTTATTGTCAATTGTTCCGAAAACCCATTAACTTTTCCCTTTTAGTTGACACTCCATGGCCATCAACTATACAGATTTGACAAAGAAAGGGTCATTGGTTGGTACCCCTCGTATACAAATTGTAATGAACCTAATAGTACCCAACTAATCCTATTTTGACACAAAACAGCATAAACATAAAGTGCAAAAGTACTTTCATATACAATGATAAAGTTAATAATGTTCTTACAAAGAAGCCAAAGGTGAGTTACATTGCAACAAAGTTTTGTCACCAACCCCTACAAAAAAAAAAAAAAAAAAAAAAAAA
>QLSR01000320.1:552038-668022 GCA_031780015.1 Citrullus colocynthis
AAAAAAAAAAAAAAAAAAAAAAAAAAATCTACATATCAAGTCATTCTCTGATATGGTTTCACTTAGAATCTAAACACGGACTATTCAACCTACAAACTATTATAACCAACCACCACTGTAATAACTCCTAAAAAGTAGTTGAAATTTTCAAATTAAATTATGACTTCCAACCTTAAGATCTTAGAACCTTAATGAGAAATCCTCAAATTCCTTGATCCAAAAATAGGAACGAAGGCTTTGATGGTACGGCTAATAAGTATTTTCTTTTTTCACTTTTTGGCGGGAAGGGAGGTAGTATTATCAATGTTTGCGATGAGAGTTCTACCAAAAAAGAGTCTTGAGAATGTGAAGCCTTTCGTAGGGATTAGAAAAGAGCTTGCTTGGCCTCTTAAAACTATTCCCGAGAGCTTTCAAATTTTAGGGAATACCGATATATTTTTATTCATTTAGGCTAGTTAATTAGGATATTCATAGTCTTCATCATTTTTTAATTTTCTTTTTCTTTTTGTTTAATAGTAAACGATGGTTGATTAAGGGGTCCATTAGATGATGAGTTAGTTTTAGAAAAAAAAAAAAGGTGAGAATGGTACTTAAAAAAAAATTAGGGAAAATGGGTAGTTTTTTTGTCTATATATGAATGACAAACAGTCAAATGGTCAAATTAAATGGAAAAGTAAAATGTCGTTGATTTTTTACGACATTCTGATATTTTTTTGGTAAAAAATATTTTTTAATGTTCATTTGAATTATCAAACTTATCAAGAAGCCAGATAGCAACACTTTATGGGAAGGGAGCTCCCTGTCATTTTTCCCGTAAAGTTTCAATCGCCACTTTTTGGGAAACGTGACAGAGTTAATTCCTTCCCGATAAGTTCACTTTACGGGAAAAGTGACAGAGAGACAATTCCTCCCTGATAAGTTCAAGCATACCAGGAAGGAATTGCCTCTCTGTCACTTTTTCCGTAAAGTTCCAATGAGAACTTTACGAAATTTTACGGGAAAATGATACCAAGAAAACAATATTTTTTTAATTAATAATTCAAACTTACATTAAAAAAAATAATAATTTTTTTATAAAAAATGGCAGAATGCCGTCAGTTCTTGTCATTTTCGTTTAGTTTGAGCAATTGATTGTGATAGAAAATATGACATTCATAATAAGACAAAAAAAACTACCTCTTTTAACTAATTTTTTTCCAAACTTACTCCTTTTATCAATTTTTTCTTTTAAAAGTATTTTTTTTTCTAATTAACCCCTGATTAAGAGATTAAGGGAGTTTTCTAAGTTTTATTATTTAAACTCTACACTTTCAATAACCACAATACCAATTACCGATCACAATTTTATTTTATTTTCAAGGTTTCTATTTCGCATGGTCATCTAGTCAAACTTTTCCCCAACAACTCCATACAGGAGTTATACAGTTAAGAAGCACAGCTTCTATTTGGCAAGAGAAAGAAAAAAAAAAAATTATTGCAAATATTCGATTGTTGGTGTCACCTCTCAACCTTATGCCTATTTTGCATTTATGCTTAATAGATGATCTCTTGTCCCTAAGTAACAAATGTGATGGAAACATTTGACACATACTAGTCCAAAATTCTAAATGAGGTAAAACGGTTGATTGACAAACTAATTTGTATGGGTTACCATCAATTTTAGATAAATGGATGCTTCGATCGGTTTGGTTTGATTTGATTTCTTTTCTAAAAATATTAAATTGATTAATTTCAATAAGCAATTAACAGTTGAATCAAATCAAACCAACATTCACCCTTCTACGTGACAATAACTAAAGTTGTATACAAAAGTTTTTTAAGAGACGTTTGAGGTGCCGAGTTGGTTATTATAGTCAATGAGTCATAATAGTTAGTGTTGAGGGTGCAGATTTTTTTAGTCTAAGTTATAATAGTTTGTATTTGGAGTGTAAACTATTTTTATATAGATAAAAAATAGTAAATACGGTAGCAAATAAGAAAAGAAACGAGGAGTGAAAAATAGTAAATATGGTAGTAAAGGAAGTTTTGAGATATACACTACTATTATATTTTGTATCCTAAACATGAGGTGGACTATATTATAATTTGGTGATGAAAAGGAAAACAATAAACATGATAAAATTGGAAGAGATGACATATAGTTTATTGAAAGTTGACGGGAAGGATGCAGTATTTTGAGCGACAGTGGAAGGGACAAAATCTATTTAATTTGAAATTTTGATCAATCATTCAAAATATTGTACCGTTAGATATATAAATTTGTTAAATAAATGAAAAAAAAAAAAAAAAAAAGGTGGAAGGAGGAAGAGGAGGGATGGAGTTGAATTTGGTAACCTTACCATCTCTTGTATAATCGCTTATGCAGTACATCTAATTAAAAGAAAAAAATATGTCAATTTTTCTAAAAAATTAAAATTTAAAAAATATTTATTTGTATGATTAAAAGGTGGGGAGCAAAGAACTTTGCAGACCAGGTTTGCTCCTTGGTAAAAGAAGGGAAACATCATGTGAGCCTTAGGGTAGGTCGATAGTTGGTATTAAGGCTATTACTAATTATTTAGAAAAAACCGTTGCACCCGTTTCTTGTGCAATTACTGTTGTACCTAAGGATGGCAATGGGGTGGGGTCGGGTCGGGGTGGGTGAGGGGTCCCTGTCCCCGTTCCTGCCCCTGATGGGGGAATTTCCCCCCAGGCGGGGATGGGGATGGGAATTCCCTGTCGGGGAGATGGGTCCTTGCGAGGCCCCATTCCTCGCGAGGATTGAGAGAGAGCAAGAGTGCGAGATTTAAAGAGAGCAAGAGCTAGCAATACTGAGGTCTGAGAGAGAGTGAGAGCAAGATTGAGAGAGGTGATACTGTGAGAGAGCGATACTGAGCAAGAGCAAAAGCGAGACTTACAAGAGAGAGCGAGTTGACGATATCAAGGCAGCGAGAGCAAGACTTATAAGACTAAAAGCGAGATGACTGTCATCTTTACATATATATATAACCGAGGTGGGGTCGAGGATTAAATAGGGCAGGTTCGGGATCAAGGTCGGGGTGGGTACTCTCAGACGGGTACTCAGGAATGTACCCGGCCTCGTGGGTTTTTTTGCCATTCCCAGTTGTACCTAATAAAAAATTGTTACATGTCAACTACTTTTTTTTAAAAAAATTACTTTTTTATTTCAAAAAATGAGAAATATAGATCTAGGTGCAACCAATTCAATACTTCTTATTGATTTATTCCCTTCAAAACAAACTACTCATAAATTCTCTTTCTCAATTTAATCCTTTCTTGTATCATAGTAAAAATACACTATCCTCTAACAATTAAACAATAATCAAATCAACTCTGGTTTTTATTTATTTTATTTATTTTATTTTTTTATTCATATTCACCAACCAAATTGACACTCAATTTGGTGCCACTTTTAGAAAAGTAAAGATTAAAAAAGAAATTAAATTAAATTATAAATTTAGTCCTTTAATTTAATGTTTGTGTCTATTTAATTTATGGACTTTCAATAATATTTAATAAGTTTCTAATTTTTTTTTTTATGTTTAATAGACTCTAAATTTTAAATTTTGTATTTAATAAATCCTTGACAAATTCAGTTGCTTTAAATTTAAAATTTATGTTTGTAATAGAGTTCAGAACTTTCAATTTTGTGTTTAGTGGATTCATGTAGTTAAAAAAATATCAAAGTTTATGGACTGAATTATTAATTTTAAAAGTTCAGAAATCAAACTAACACAACTTTCGATATTTTCAAGACTAAACTAATAATTGAAAAAAAAAAGAGTATTTCTCAAAAACATATTCATAAGTCTAAATGTTTAATAACAATATCATGATTTCAAGTGTTAGTAGTACCAAGAGGAGCACTTGTAAAAATATGTGATTAGGAAGACTCTTTGGATAAAACATTGTAAAAGTATGTATATACTCTAAACAATTTGAGAAGTACATATTGAGATTATTCTAAATGAGTAATATTTGGGTGCCGTCTAAACTATACTTAAGTTTATGCTCCCCATTTTTTATACACATAAAAAAAAGTTAAACTGCCACGTGGCATTTTGTAATTAGTGCAACGAGGGTTGCATCGTAGATTGGTGCAACCAACTGCATCTAAATTTTTTCTATCTCAAACAATATCATGAACATGTATAAAATGATTGATTTGGTGGGATGAATACGGAATGCTATCCCATTTATGTTGTTTATTGCATCATTGACTTGATTGATTGACCATATTGATATTGTTTATTCTAGCATCTTTCCAAGTATCAAACTATGTATATTTGAATTTGAAAGTACAATTTAATAACGGTGTATATTAATTATTGTTTAACAGACAAATGCAATGCATATGAGTTAAATTTTAATAGTGATGTTAAAGCTAAATTCTATATGCACCAATTTTTTAAAGTTGTAAGTTTGATATCCCACCAGGTAATTATCGTACTAAAAAAATCAAGATGACGCTATCAAAATTCATATCCATTAGATTTGTTTTCAAATATAGCAAAATGAGCCGAAAAATTTACAAACATAGCAAAATGTCATGATAGACACCGATAAATTACTATCATCTATCGGTGATAACATTGACATTTTATTATATTTGAAAATATTTCGATCAATTATCTTGTATAATATCCACATAATTGAACTAAAAAAAACTTAAAAAAAAACAATAAGGAGTTGTGGGTGGGAGAAGGTTTAATTTTATAATTTGAGTCTATATTTAGATATATTTTTTAAAAGATGAAAAT
Source organism: Citrullus colocynthis (assembly GCA_031780015.1). Lineage (NCBI taxonomy): Eukaryota > Viridiplantae > Streptophyta > Magnoliopsida > Cucurbitales > Cucurbitaceae > Citrullus > Citrullus colocynthis. Next base: position 556,799 of record QLSR01000320.1, read on the forward strand.
AATTATGGGGCGAGAGTATGAATTTGAGAAAATAAAAAACGTAATATGGTGGGGGAGAAATCAGAGATGTTGCGCATAACGAAACGACGAAAGCATAAAAAATAGAAAACAAGATTGTTTTTAAAAAATTTGATGTAAGAAAAGTTTTAAAACAATGGGAAAAAAAACAATGAATGCCTCGAAAAGTATCTAACTGGCCTTAGGTCCACGAGTTCAATTGGGGAAGCAGGCTGGGCTCCGAGAGAGAAAAGGGCAGTGAGAGAGAGAGAAAGAGAGAGAAAAAGAAGAAGAAAAGAAAGCGTTAGCAGGCAGCAGCGACACCGCGGAAACCGCCCATCGTCCTCTCTCACCACCACTACCACTTTACCAGCAACCACCAGGTGCTCCTCTCTTTCACCTCCATCTTTTTCTTCTTCTTTTCAATTTCCCTTTCCGGACTTGTTCCTCCTTTTTCCTCTTTATATTTGTTTAAATCCACATACCTATTATTGGGCAACAAGAACAAAATCGTCAGATCCCGCTTGTTTTAGGGTTTCTCTGAATATTTCATTTTCGCTTGAGATTTCGTTAAACTGCCGTCGGAATGAATTCAACTCTACTATATGTTGAGTCCATTTCGATTCATGCGATACTGGACACCCCAACACAACGGCTTCTGTTGCTTTTACTACCAACTCCTTCATTTTCGATCACAATTTAAGAATCGGTGATTGATCGGCGATAGAGATGGTTTCTGGCCGGCACTGGAGTGGGACGCCCTACGTGGGCTTATTTATGCAGCTTTGATTTTCTTTTTTTCTTTTTTTCTTTTTCTTTCTTTCTTTCTTTCTTTCTTTTTTTTTAAATTTTTTTTATTATTTTTTTTTTTTAACGCTTACCGCAAGGAAACAATATTTTCAAATTATTGAATGTTCTTTTAATGTGCGGGAAGAAGCATCTTCCATTTTCCTAAATCTTGGATTCCCCCGTTGTTCCAGAGCGCGAGAAGACAGAATGGTGCCGCGGAGTTGAGCTTAGTAAAAGGTCAGCTTCCTTTAATTATTGAAAGGAATCTAGCAAAATCCCCTTACACCACCCACATGTCTTCTTTTTTCTCTCATTTCCTTTGTAAGCGATGGAGTTGCGTCTTATTAATGTTTTGATATAATTTGCTAAAATGAATCCCACGTCCACTTTGATGATTTTGCAGATTTTTAGAAGCTGAAAATGGTCGATACAAATTCAATCGATGTGATTCTGGACTTCTTAAAACGGAATCAGTTCATAAGAGCTGAGGCAGCATTGCGAAGTGAACTCAATAACCATCCAGATTTGAATGGGCTTCTCAAGAAACTTACCCTTGAAGAGAAGAGTTTAGGGGACACATTGGAGGTAGAAAATGGGGACAAACCAATGGTGGAGACCGGACCGACAGGTTCGCAAATTAATCTTGATGTTTCCAAGGAACTTATTGTGAAGGAAATAGAGTGTGGAAGTGCTAGAAATGGTGCCGAAGGCAAATGGAAAAATGATTATACGTTTGGAGAGAGGAATAAATCAAATGATGCAGTTGGAACAAGTGACAGGAACTTCACCTTTTCTCAAGGTTCAGAGGATACTGTGCTTGGTTTATACTCATGGAAAGTAAAATCTAGCAACGGTGTGGTTGGAGGCTCTCAGAATGATGGGGTTAAGGATGCAAATCACTTTCCAGAGCTTCAAGTGTCTGAAAAATCCAGATATCATACTGGAGAAGTTTCTGAATCAAGAAAAGCCAACTTCAAATCAGGTGAAAGTGTGATTTCATCTAGTGAAAAGAGAGACTTGTGGCATGGAAATGCTAGCACAACAAATGTGGAAACCAAATATGATGCTGCCCGAAAATCTGAACCAAAAGAACTTGATCAGCAGGTTAAGGCTACTTCTGCGTACATGAAAGAAAACACTGCAGATATTTCATGGTATAAAGGTAAAGATTCTTCATCATCAGATTTGTTGATGGATTGTTCTGTGAAGACTGTTTTTCCATTTTCCAAGGGGGATGTGTCAAACAGTTATGATAGCATGATATGTTCTGACAAACTAGATGCAAAGAGAAAAGCAGAGGTGAGCGATATAAGGGCAACAATTAAAGAGCAAGTTGATGAGGTGGGAAGAGCTTTATATTTTGGCAGATCTCAGGACAGTGCCGAGCAAAAAACTCTAGGCAGTTTAAGTTTAGCTCTCGTGGCTGAAAGTCAGAAGGAGGAATTGCCTCGATTGCCACCTGTCAAACTGAAGTCTGAAGACAAACCTTTGAGTCTTAATTGGAAGGAGAACTTTGAACGTGATGGACAAATTGCAAAATTTACTGGAATTGACAGCTCCCTTCTTATAGGGTCTTATCTAGATGTTCCTGTCGGGCAAGAAATTTCATCTGCTGGTATGCTCTAAACTAATAGGGACAATTCCTTCTACTCCATAGCAATTTGATACTGTCTGAGTAATTTTTGGGTTATCCTCATCCTTTCCTGATAATTTTGTTGTTTTTCTTTCCTTGCACTATCTTGATTTATAATTGGGATTAATTAGAACAATCGCTCTAGCCAGATTAGACATTCTCTTTTTCTTTCTTGATCCTGCAAATATATGGATTGACGTGATTAATGTGTATGTGTGTATGTATATATTTAATCTTTTTAATGATAAAAAGTAGTTCTGTTCAAACTTACTTGGTGTTGACTTAAGTTTTCTTTAAAACTTTCAATTTCCCTCGTTGATACCTTGGATAAACAATGATAATTTTGATGGTCCATTAGTGTACTTAAGCAGGTTTGTAGATGTAGCCAAGATAGCACCATCATTTGGCAAGGTCATGTGATCTTTTCCTTTTTTGGATAATTAACGCTTAGTACTTCAGTATTTCATTTCTAGCACATGGTAATTGCAACAGAAGGTGTGTGTACTGGAAACCTTTTTTGGGCTTGTTTTCTCTGCGTGCCCTTGTGCATGCTTTCATTTCTCTCCATGAGAGGGTAGTTGTTTAGTTCAAAAAAAGTTTCAGTGTCAGATCTGAGTCAGAGTGTGCTAACATAAAATTTTTTGTTTTTCATTTTCATTGCGGGTGTGTATGTATGTGTTAATTTTACTATAAATATTCTAAGGTTGTAATTTTGAGTTTGGATTGAAGGTGGAAAGAGGAATGCTGGTGGCAATTGGTTGTCTGTAAGTCAGGGAATTGCAGAAGATACATCTGATTTAGTTTCTGGTTTTGCCACTGTTGGTGATGGCTTAAGTGAGTCTCTGGACTATCCAAATGAGTATTGGGACTCTGATGAATATGATGATGATGATGATGTTGGATATATGCGACAGCCTATCGAGGACGAGGCTTGGTTTTTGGCTCATGAGATCGACTATCCAAGTGACAATGAAAAGGGAACAGGGCATGGAAGTGCCCCAGATACGCAGGATAGAGCTCAAATCAAATGTGAGGATGATGATCAATCTTTTGCTGAGGAGGACTCTTATTTTTCTGGTGAACAATATTTTCAATCAAAACATATCCAGCCAGTCACAACCTCAGAGGATCCTATGGGGTTGACTGTGACAGAAATGTATGGAAGGACCAATGAGAATGATTTAATGGCTCAATATGATGGGCAGCTTATGGATGAAGAGGAATTAAACTTGATGCGTGCTGAACCTGTGTGGCAAGGTTTTGTCACCCAGACTAATGAGCTGATAATGTTAGGGGATGGGAAAGTTGTAGACGAGTCTAGAAAACCAAGACTTGATGATATTTGTGTGGATGATGATCAGCATGGTTCAGTTAGATCGATTGGTGTGGGGATCAATAGTGATGTGGCAGATATTGGCAGTGAAGTACGTGAAAGCTTGGTGGGAGGCAGCAGCGAGGGGGATTTAGAATACTTCCATGATCATGAGGTTGGAATTGGTGGCTCCAGACTTCCTTATAATGATTCAGACAAAAAATATTTGGATAGATTAAATAGGGATAAGAAGAGCTCTAGTATCCAGCAACCAATTAAACAAGCATCTAGGAATGATACTAGCATGTGCTCACAGAAACAGAATTCAAGTGATGTGGGATTTTCATTTCCCCCACCATTGAGAGATAGACAATTGGTACAGGCATGTTCGAGCAAGTCTTTGTGGTCTAACAACTCTAACAGAGTGATTAATGATGAAAATGATGCTTCCTTAAATGCTTTGATGCAATCTAACAATGATATGCTTGCTTCTTGGGGGCCAAAAAACTCTGATTCTTCACCTGATAATAGTCTTAGGGATGAAAATAATGCTAATGCTGTAAGGTCCGAAAGTTCAAGTCCTTCCATGGTTTCCAACTATCAATACACGGAAAGAGCACATTCCAAGATAGAAAATGATGATAAAATCAGTAGCGTAAGGGAAGAAGATCCTGTGGCATCACTTGAGGATGAAGAGGCAGCTGCCGTACAAGAGCAAGTAAGGCAGATAAGGAGTCAAGAGGAGGAATTTGAGTCTTTCAACCTCAAAATTGTTCATCGTAAAAACAGGTATGCCCCAGATATCACACATCAGTTTTGAATTAATCCATCTTCCTTCCTTCCTTTCTTTCTTTCTTTCTTTTATTTTTATTTTTTATTTTATTTTTAAATCTTAGATTCTGTTATTGAGTGATCTAAGGATTGTGACTAAACACCTACAAATAATATGTAAGTTGTACTTTTGTTATTGTTCTTCTCCCGTAATTGATTTTTTTTTTTTTTACTCCGTCTTCTCATAGGAAATTCCTATTCTTCTTTTACAAGTCTCTGCAACTGCAAATGCTGTATCCTATCTTATTTGTTAGGAGTCCAGGATGTCTTGCTCCAATTATATGGATCATGCAATTTCTTTCATGACTGATTTACTCTCTTCTTCTTTTTTATGTATTTATGATTTAAATAAATAAATTTATAAATTATGTTATTGTTATTGTTATTTTCTGATGATGATATTTATCAGGAAATTTAAATGAGAAAAAAAGAAGTGGTTCTTTTTCTCTCTTATGGAGTGCCAGAATTTCTGAAGGTGGGAAGATATTAGATTTTTTTATTGTGATCAAATGGCGACTATTTTTTTCTTTCGTTTTTTTTTCAAACTTCCGTCGTTCCTGTTTCCTTTTATGTGAATTGTCTGGTTCTCTGGTTTGTTGACAACACTTTCCTTATAATTTTTTTTTTTTTTTTTTGAACTTTTCATTTAGCATCTCATTTAAAATTTTAAAATGCTTGCTATGAAAGCTCTTTGGTGGTTTTTCCGTTCAAGATATCTCTCGAAGCTGAGATGCTTTCATTTCCCTTTTTTAACAAGTCTTATTTGCCTTGGTTTTCTTTCAGTCTTCTAGTTTTGTCTGGTTTATTATTTGTCCTGAGGTTTTTCATTTGTTTATTTATCATGGTGTATTTTGGGCATCAGTCTTTTTTTATTTACTTAATGAAAAGTTTTTTACTCCCTCTTTTCTTTTTTTTCTTCTAATGATAAAATAAATAAATAACCACCGACCATAAGGTACAAAAAAAAATTCCTCTAATAATAAAATAAATAAATGGGATTTTGATGAGTAATTCTTCCAAGATTGCATACTTGTATTGGGGCCTCTATCTCTTTATTGAGTAGTGGAAGACTTCATTGCGCGTGTGTTTTTTCAGTTTACTCGTATTATAAGACGGAAGTTGTTCTTTTGTCTTTTTATTGTAGTAAGATATTTAATTTGTTTTAAGTTCTTTTGGAGTAAAAAGATCTCGCAAGTCTGGTGTCATGAATATACTAATAAGAATATCCAAGATTTTGATCTTTGTGTTATTGTTACTCAGAACTGGTTTTGAGGAGGACAAGAATTTCCATGTGGTATTAAATTCTGTAATAGCTGGACGCTATCACGTCACTGAATATCTTGGGTCAGCTGCATTTAGCAAGGCTATACAAGCACATGACCTGCACACAGGCATGGATGTCTGTATAAAGATTATAAAGAACAACAAGGATTTTTTTGATCAGAGCCTTGATGAAATAAAGCTTCTAAAATTTGTTAATAAGCACGACCCAGCGGACAAATACCACATTCTTCGACTATATGATTATTTCTACTATCGAGTAAGTGCTGACTTATCATGCTTGCTTATTTCAGTGATAGATGATTTTTTCCCTTGTCCAGTTATGTCTAGCCATTTGTAGTAATTGTTTTTAAACATGCTTCAAAAATTCCCTTGGATTTTCAAGGGTATACGAATTAGGTAATATGCCAAATTAGCATTTATTGTCATTCTTTTTCCTAAAATTGTCTCAACAGGTTTTAATGATTTGTTGAATTGGCCCCCCTTCCCCTCCAGGAGCATCTGTTAATTGTGTGTGAACTTCTGAAGGCAAACCTGTATGAGTTTCACAAATTTAATAGAGAATCAGGAGGAGAAGTGTACTTCACCATGCCAAGATTGCAGGTATTTGATGGTGAATAAGTTTGTTAAACTTTTTTAAAGTGGTGTTGTTTTAAACCAATGAAAATGGTTTGTTGCAGTCAATTACGATTCAATGCTTGGAGGCACTTCAGTTTTTACATGGTCTTGATCTTATACATTGTGACTTGAAGCCTGAAAATATATTGGTGAAAAGTTACAGTAGATGTGAGGTGAAAGTTATTGATCTTGGAAGTAGTTGTTTTGAGACAGATCATCTCTGCTCCTATGTTCAATCCCGATCCTATCGTGCCCCAGAGGTTATTTTGGGACTTCCATATGATAAAAAGATAGACATATGGTCTCTTGGCTGTATCTTGGCAGAACTTTGTACTGGCAATGTAAGGTTTACTCAACCACATATATCGACCATGTTTGTTGTATTTCTCCGGGATTTACATTTGTTTATTTTTCCAACTGAAGAAAACATTTATTTATTTTTTATTCAATAAAGAGAGTAAGATTATGGAAAATGCTTGCTTAATTTATATTACATTAAACGGGTGACAAATAGTTAAAATTGTCTTGTCTTGTTGCGAAAATGTACGTAAGCCTTTGGCTATTTCTACCTTTGCCAATTAGCAATCTTAAAGGCTTTATGATGGACTGAAAGACTTGTGATTTCCTTCCCACATCATCCCCGCATCATCAAGTAGTTTTATTCTTTTAGAAGCCCTCCTGGGCGTGCCTAGGCGCAAGGTGTAGGTCTTCTCAGCAAGGTGTAGGTCTTCTCACAAAATAAGAAGTGCCTTCTGTGAAGCCCCAAGGCTTTAAGCACTGGGTTTGGGGTTTTTTTCATTATTTTTTAGAAAATAGTAATAATTAGGGATTTTCCTTCCTTGTTAACTAAAATAAATCAAATTTACTAAGCATAAATGCAATTCTTTTTCCCTTTCATATTTTCTCTTTAATTATACTTTCTTTTTTTTTATGCTGTACTTTTATGTATAGTGCGCCTGACAAAAAGAAGTGAGCATTTATTATTTTTTTTTCTTTTTGCGCTTTATGCTTAAGCCCTTAAAAACTATTGTGCCTTGAGTTTTAAAGAACACCGGTTTTACATATTCTAAACAGAAGTGTCTTGTTCAAACACAGTTCTTACCAAGGTTGACGTGAATTTTGGTTTTTTTTTTTTTGGGGGGGGGGGGGGGTTATTTTTTTTTTTTTTATTTTTTTTTTTTTTATTTTTTTTTTTTTTATTTTTTTTTTTTTTATTTTTTTTTTTTTTATTTTTTTTTTTTTTATTTTTTTTTTTTTTATTTTTTTTTTTTTTATTTTTTTTTTTTTTATTTTTTTTTTTTTTATTTTTTTTTTTTTTATTTTTTTTTTTTTTATTTTTTTTTTTTTTATTTTTTTTTTTTTTATTTTTTTTTTTTTTATTTTTTTTTTTTTTTGGGGGGGGGGGTGTTATTTATTTATTATTTATTATTATTTTTTAATATGCTGCTGAAAAGGGTTCATATGATACTTCGCTTGCAGGTTCTGTTCCAAAATGATTCACCTGCTACATTACTTGCACGTGTTATTGGAATTATAAGTCCTATTGATCAAAGTATGCTTGCTAAGGGACGAGATACGTACAAGTATTTTACCAAGAATCATATGCTGTATGAACGAAATCAGGTAAAAATATGCTGTATCCTAAAATACCTGTGAATGAGATATGAAGCCTCCATATACTTCAAAACCATTTATTTAATTCTCAAATATGCTGCACGATATGTTAAAATAGTATGCGATGTATGTTGCAGTTTTTTATTATGCACATGTGATTTCATGTTTTCGTAATTTGCTTATTTCTTTCACACAATTTAATGTACGAGCTCTTATGGAGAGGTGAGAAGTATGTGATGCAAGTATTTATAAAGCCGTCTCTATCACATTAGTGAATTCTACTTGGTGAAGATCTCTTTTCAGGTTTATTAACTTTTTTCAATTTTTTAAATTGCAAGTGGTAAAGTCTTAATAAAAGATCAAAGTTGTAAGAACTGATGCATCTGGAAGGACATAATTGTTCAGTTGGGAGGTTTAGGAAAGAACATACCTGTCTTTCTCCTATTTACACCTTACACCACAAAGATGAAACATTGAAAAAAGAAAGCAAAACGAAAAAAGCATCCGGTGATAAAAAGAGAACTTTGCTTCATGTGGACAGTACTCGGTCATATCAAATTATCTTGACAAGATTAGGAAATGAAGAATATTTTTTTTCCTTCCCTTTTGTTTTCATAATAAGCAAAATTTCAGTTAGGGAAAAAAAAAACACGGGGATACTAAGTACACCCCAGAAGGAGCCTAGTTACCTCTAAAAACACGGGGATATTGTTTCTTTCCCAAAGCCCCCTCAAAATAGCACAAAAACATCAGGCCACACCCTACTCCTTATCCCAAAAGGGAGAATGGAAAAGTAACTCTTCCAGCATGTAACTACAACTCTTTGACCAGGCCAAACTAAAGGATAAAACCTCGAAGGAACCACACCATAATGATCTAGTGTACTGGACACAACCAAAGAAGGTGATCCAAGTCCTCACTTAGCCAGTTCCTTGCAGAGGATACTTTGTTGCGATCCCAGTTCAAATTAAATCAGATAAATATCAGTGAATGACTCATGAAGGTATAATTTTCAGTGATAAAGAACTTTTTTATTAGGAACATGCAGTCACTATTTGCTAACAAGTTGAATATCTCTCTATTTGGATAAGAAACATTTTATTGATAAATGAAATAAGGGGAAACATCAGAACACCAATAGGCGATCATAATAGAGATTTCTGATTGGAAACACGGGGATACTAAGTACAACCTAATAAAAAAAAAACACGGGGATACTAAGTACACCCCAGAAGGAGCCTAGTTACCTCTAAAAACACGGGGATATTGTTTCTTTCCCAAAGCCCCCTCAAAATAGCACAAAAACATCAGGCCACACCCTACTACCCTTATCCAAAAAGGGAGAATGGAAAAGTAACTCTTCCAGCATGTAACTACAACTCCTTGACCAGGCCAAACTGAAGGATAAAACCTCGAAGAAACCACACCATAATGATCTAGTGTACTGGACACAACCGAAGAAGGTGATCCAAGTCCTCACTTAGCCAGTTCCTTGCAGAGGATACTTTGTTGCGATCCCAGTTCAAATTAAATCAGATAAATATCAGTGAATGACTCATGAAGGTGTAATTTTCAGTGATAAAGAACTTTTTTATTAGGAACATGCAGTCACTCTTTGCTAACAAGTTGAATACCTCTCTATTTGGATAAGAAACATTTCATTGATAAATAAAATAAGGGGAAACATCAAAACACCAATAGGCGATCATAATAGAGATTTCTGATTGGAAACTAACTAAGAAAGACTAAAATGAATAGAAGGGTACTTGGTTTTGCACCAATAAAAATCCGTAGATATAACCAAATCCAATAATCTATCAAAAGAAGAAAAAGACTTTCTGAAAAGACAACTGTTGTGCTCTCCCTAGAGAGTCCAAGAGAAAGCTTGCAAAATGGTCCTCCAATCCATCTTCTTAGTACCAAAGAAATGGATGCCCCACCGAAAGAGATGCAAGATTGTCAAAAATGTTATTTGAGCATACTATCGACCAACCAAAAGCTTCCAAAATAATAAGCTAGAAATGAGAAGCAAAAGGACAATGCACAAATAAATGAGCTGGGGATTCAAAATGGCCTTGACACATAAGACACTAGGATGGAGAGAGACACGTAAGGCATACGCTGTTGTAGATGATCAATAGTATTAACAGCTCCATGGCTAAGCTCCCATGGAAAATTTTAATTTTCTTAGGGAAATGATCCATCCATATGACAAACTATAAATCCTTCCCAAGAGGTTCAACCGTACCCATGAAGTCATCCATAAGAGATCTCACAGAGAACAATGATGATGGTCCAATGGTCCAAGACCACATGTCAGGAGAAACAACTTGTCCCTTTGAACACCTTTCTATTGGGAAAGTTATTTGGCATTGCTGTGAAACAGCTCAAAGCAATGCTGGTAGTTAGTTCAGCCTGAATTGCAAGGTTTTTTTCCTTTGAAAACATTTTCTTCTTTCTTTTTTTGAGTGGTTATGCACTTCGATCAATCTCACAGGACAACTTGCTTGACTATACGACATTTGGGTACTAAGAAAACTCGTAGGATATCAATCCTAGATATTGGTGGCTACAATGAATTAAACCCATTCCTTTTAAGCCCCTTTTGATATCCATGACCCAACCCCTTTTGATATCCATGGCCCACCTAGGCCAACGTATGATGATTAAAGCGTCTTGCTTTTTGTTGAATAGACTATAGCTACTGGTACATTATGAGATAACAACTAATACATTCTTTGGAGGAAGTTTAAATATTGGTTTGTTGTGGAGAAAAAAACTAGCAAAAGTCATATAGCCTAACAGACGAAGGGACAATGTTTCCTTTTCCCAAAAAACGGGAAGGTTATGTGAAGGTCTTCCAATCTAAGTTGATGATGAAATTGGAACAAGTACAAAATAACTGGGGTTAAAACCTTGAGCTGATAGTAAAAATGTAGGCTTGACCTCAAGAATAACATGGAGAGTTCCACTAGACTGCTAAATGAAAATCCGTTCTATACTGAAATGTGGAGGAAATTTATATGGGACCTAGTTCCAGCCTGAAGAGAAAAATGGTCTCATTAGCTGAAAGGGTAATTGTGAGAACAACTTCTACGTCAACACTGGATCCGTTCTATACAGAAATGTGGAGGAAACTTCATATGGCACTTAGTCCCAGCCCGAAGAGAAAAATGGTCTCCTTAGCTGAAAGCCAAAAGGGTAATTGTGAAAACAAATTCTACTTCAATACTTGATCCTTCGCCTGAAATCAGATGGCAATGGCAATGGCAATGGCAATGACATGCAATCAAGCAAGTGGCTTCCCAAAATCCAGTGTTCATTACCCAAGGAATGGAGTAAAAAACATGGTCGTATTGTATAACCAAGGGCTAGTGGAGCTGCTGTACCAACAAGACCCCGTGAAAATTACCTAGAACATCCCTAACATATTTGCTCACAATGGAAACATTTGTTATCTTTAAGAATTTTTCAACTTCTTTTGGCAAGATAATCTTATAAAAAAAATCTGCAAGATAAGCTTCTTAGATTTTAGGTTCTAGTGCCCAGACTACAGCAACCTATTGGAAGCCAAAGAAGATACCTCATCGTCATGTATATTGATTACTTAGAGCAGAGAAACATATATCATTGGCTCATTCAAGCAAATTTGAGAATTTTCTAGTTGGACTGAAATCTTTTTCTTTGAGGCCTCTAGAGGGTTCATTTTCTTTGCAAATTCAAGCAAAAGAGCTTTCATTCTTCTCTCTCTCTCTCACGCTCTCTTTTTTCCCTTAAAAAGGTGTGAACTTCTTCTTCCTCTTCTCTTCTGTTTCACTTGTGCACATTTTTCTTTTGACTGCGATGTAAAGATGTAATAATCAGTTTTCTAATTTGAAAACATTTAGCTTTCTAGTATAGTCTATGATCTATAGTTACTTCTTTGCAAAAGCATTGCGAGATAAGTTGTAAGTATGGTATGGCCGTGTAGGAAACTTTATAGTTGACATAGGGGATGAACCATCTGATTTTAATTAGATGAGAGCCACTTTTGAAACCTGAATCTTTTAAATGGTTCTAAATCTTGGGTCTGAATATGTTCAAACATTCCCTACTTTTTCCTGTTGCATGTGATTTTAGTGCTCTGTTGTTTTTCATCTCACTTACCTGTCCAAACTTTCTGTAGTGTTTTGTATTTGCTCGGTACCATCAATTTAAGAGATCAGATCACAGACATAAATCTTAAAGGTCTTGGATTTTATGTAGCCTTTTCATTTTTTCTGGAGGCCCTTTATTCCTTATACAATATATAGAGAAGATAGTATTTATCTTGTCAGCTTTGGTAACAATTTTTTTGCTAGTTGAGTCATGTTTGAAATTCTTTATTGCCTGTTGAAAAATTTTGATTTCTTGATGTCTTTTGATTTTAAATTTCACTTGATTATCTTGTTGAGCAATGAAGGTTTGCCCAGTACTTCTGTTGGGCCATTCAATATCTTTTTAATCACTTTTTTCATGAACCGTGCAACTGTACCTACCTTTATTCTATAATATCCTACTCTCTCGTTCTTCTTCCTCCTTTCTTTCTTTTTATTTTTTAATTGACACCTACGATGGAGTTTTTTGTTCATGTTTATCATGTCATGTTACGCAAATTTTGACCTTTTTCCAGGAAAGCAATAGACTGGAGTATCTAATACCAAAAAAGACATCATTAAGGCACCGATTGCCAATGGGGGATCAAGGGTTCATTGACTTCGTTTCACATCTGCTTGAGATAAATCCTGAGAAACGCCCTTCTGCATCTGAGGCACTGAAACACCCATGGTTGTCTTATCCTTATGAACCCATTTCTTCGTGAGCGTTCTGGGGTTTTGTTTGGTTCTGATAATATATTACAGCTGTCCTCGTGATTGTAGTTTATTGGCAAAAAGCAGGATGGAGCCGCAATGTGATTCATGGTTAACATGGTTGGCCTTTCTAACTGATTTTTGAAGGGACTTTTGCACTTCAAATTTCTTCCCAATCGAATGAAAGGTTTGTTCAGTTTTTCACGTTGTACCGAACTTTTTATTCCCTCACCAAGTTGTGCCCTATTTAACCACAATCAAAATGTAGTTTTTGCTGATGTTATGTATTCTTGGGGTTTCTCTATTTTTATCGATTTGGAAAGGGGGCAATCTTGTTGTACATGTGTGATAATTCTTTAGGTTACCAGTTATATTTTGCCAAAATACTTGCATCCAAATTTGTAGCAAGGTCAGTGATTGTATGTCTACGTCAAGAGGTTTTATAGTCTAGCTTTTGGGTCCTTGGGGCTTCCTTTTTCATTGTATCAGGATTCAGTATGTTGTGAATGCCTGTTAGGTTTTATTAGAAACTAGAGCTTTCCTGCAATCTCTAGGGAGTTTGGTGACCAAAGAAATGGATATTCCACGTGCATATTCATGCTGATGTTTTGAAATGTCGCTACAAATATCAATCCCATTCTTTCTCCCATCATCAACTTTACTCTCCTCTCTCTCTCCCTCTCGTGTTATGATATTGAATATGACAGATGTTCAGGACACGAATTAAGTTACATGTGATCAATCTTATTCCTTAAAGAAATTCTCTTATCATATAAACGTTTGTATATTCGATGGAGAGATCAAATTGGAAATTTTCTTCGTGGGGGTTTGATTCTTAGCAATTGTATTCAATCGAATTTCTGTATGAGTTCGTTAAGGCCTCAAAGGTTCATATTCATTAACTTGAAATGTTTTTAGCTGCTAATCATGGAGCCAAGGCAATGGGAGAGTGCTACATGCACAGCTCGAGTGCGATCATAGTCTATGCCCAAAATTTTATCAAATAATAACAAAACCACCTGAGCTATTGATGCATTTCTCCTTGCTCTCAGCAACTATTGTTTGTACAATTTCTTTTCGACTTTCTCAATGAGATTGTAATGCTCTTGGCACAAATATTCCTACATTACTCATGGATGGACTAAATTCAATTTTGAGTGAAGTACATTGAGCTTCGCTTTACTTGTACAGATTTTAGTGATCTGTTGTAGACTTAAAAGTAGGGTTACACCTTTTTCCAAAAAAAGAAAAAAAAAAGTGCAGGGTCACTGGAGATAAAATTAATTTTGCAATGGACCTTAGCCGGAAAATGAGTTAGTTTGATTAATTCCAAACGAGTATGATACGAACTCTCACTATATATACTAAACATATGAGACATCTTAAAGAAAGTGAAGTCATCCTTAATTGTTGAGTTATACCCATTATTGACACTTCAAAAATATCTTTTCCAGGACTACAGTGAATGAGAAAACCTAATTTTAGTAACCAAAACAAAATAGAAGTTAGGACAATTGCAAGTTCACTTAAAAGCCAAAGTCTTTTCTTGGACAATTAGAAGAACCTGTGAGTCTACTTACAACATCCCTATATATATTTAAAAATGTTTATTCGATTCCATTAGTTATCAACCCTATATAATTTTGATTACCTTTTTCTTCAAGCATGCATTAAGTTTGCTGCTAACTATGTTGATGAAACTACTACATACATATTTGTAAAAAGGTAACGAGTTATTATACGTTAAACTTATTTGCATTTGGATAGACTGATTAGTAATTACACTTTTAGTTCCAATATATTATACTGTAAATAAAATTATGTAGAATACAACAGCTAATTTTCTGATCCCGAAGATTTTCTCTAACCACTTGATTTACAACCGTTTTATCTTTTTCTTTTCTTGATGCTGACTTAAGATTGCTCTCATTTGATTCATTTCTTTTTTCTAGTTGGAAGTAATATTTGAAAAGTAACTGACTTTTTCGTTTAATTTCTTCTCACGATTTCTATATATATAAATATGTTACCAATTTCGACAATTATATGGACAGAGAAGTTAAGTAGGAAATGTAAAATGATGGGGACGAATTAAGTTGGGACTAGAACTGAGGGTTTAGTACAGTAGTGTTGGAAGGAAGAGAAGAAAAACATGGGACGACAAAAGAACGTTTAGAAACCATAGAAATAACAAAAGTGATGTAAGTTTGAAATTGTGTGTACAAATGACAATTATAATATACTTATGGATACATGTATGTATATATGTAAATTATATATAGCCGGGGCGTGATAAATTTCATGATTCCCCAAATGAGTTAGATGAAATGTAAGATAAAGGAGGTTTTTAGGGTTAATAATATATGCATATATATGTTAGGATGAGGTGGAGTTGTTGGAGGTCTGGGAGGCAGAAAAGAAATCAATGAAGGGAAGTACCGGCCCGACATCGTCGACGGTGGCGGCTTCTTGATTATTGACCTCTTCATAATCCTCCTCTTTTCTTGAGTTGTCTATCACTTCACTCCCATTGATGGACTCCGTATTTACATGGAGAAAGTCATAATAATGAATGGAATTATGTGTTGCATTATCTGAGCTCAAATAATAGTAAACATTTTAATGAGAAAACAGTTGTAAATATTCTTAAATATAACAAAATAGTTAGTGATATTGAGAAAGAAAGAAAGAACAACTAAAATTAATTACCAGGTGGTTTGGGGATGAATGAGATAGGAGTAGGAGTGGGATATGGATGGAGTTGGAGAAAGGAAGAAAGAAGAAGACGATGATTATGATTATTGTGATGAAGAGAGGATGGGGTTTGGGTTTGAGTTTTGGATCTATTTGATCGAGACCTACGAGCCATGATGACGTGCCAGTGGTTCTTGACGGCGTTATCGGTGCGGCCAGGGAAAAGCCTTGCGATGATGGCCCATCTATTCCCATGAACCCTGTGTGAGGCCATCAGCCTCTCTTCTTCCTCCTCCGTGAAAGGGGTTCGGTTGATTCGTGGATCCAACTGATTGAACCATCTCAACCGGCAGCTCTTCCCGGATCTTCCTTGAAGCTTTTGAGCTATGGCGTTCCAATTATGAGGTCCGTAACGCTCCACCAGCTCTCGAAGCTTCTCGTCTTCCGCAGGCCGCCAGTGCCCTCTGCTGCACATTATCCCTAAACCCTAATCTTATTTTGATTTTACAAACAATATAAAAACCAACTTCGCAAATATATATATATATATATATATATATATATATATATATATATATATATCTTTATAAGTAAGTAATAATCCAATCCAAGTGTGACAGAGCAGCAGTTTTAGCTATAGCTCATTTTGGTTCTCCTTTCAACGTCTTTATTTCCCAAGTTTCTAACCTACGTACAACCTCTACTTATAAACTTATAATAAGACCAACCTCACCCCCCCATTTCTTATATATCTTCTCTTCTCTTTCTCCTAATTACCTTACCTACCCTTATTCTCTCACTTATATTCAAATTATTATATATCATCCAATTTTCCAAAAATTTATTATATTCTTGTTCACCTCTGTAGATGCTTAATTATAATGGTATAGATGGAAAGCTGATTCAAGTTGCCTTTACTTTTCAAACCTAACTAACTTTCTAAACCTCCAAACTTTAACCACCCATTCCTTCAATTCAAATACACGTGTTCTTTTCTTTGGGTTTTCAAACTCTCAAATATTCCATTCTATGTTCATGAAATTATCTTATTTAAGGGTGGAGGCAATTGCAAGTCAAAACCAAAAAATTTACAAGACTGTCTATCTATCTATATATATTATTAGATAAAGCCTACAGATTAAACCCTCCTTATACTTGGGTTTGATCTTCAGCAATACACCAATTTCACGAAATCAATTTAGTTGCTTCATTTCGTTTCTTCCATATTATTTTTTGTCATTAAAAAAGGTGGTTGGTTTAATTTCTCGATTTTGATATCAACTTAGTTAGATGTGTTGATTTGATCATTTGGTTTTTCAAAAGGTTAGTTTCAACAACAATTTTTTTTTTTTTTTTTTTTAAATTATCTTTTAAATTCATATAGGGTCGAATCAATGTTGATTATTTGAGCTAAAAATGGAGTCCAACTGAGTCCTCCGTACAGTAAGATACTATTATGTGAGGGCACCTCATCCGTCGTCGATTAACATGTGAAAGTAGAAATTTGAACCTCTAATAAAAATCTTTCTCCACTTGATTAATCATATATATATTAACAATTACTTAGTTTGGGCTCCACTTATTATGATAAAGTTCACTATTAGATAATATCTCAAATATCGGTATTTTGTGCCTCTATTATGATAATACAAAACTTTACACAACTAAACTATATATTCTAGCCAAATCGGAAAAGTTGAGTAGTAACTGACATGCATTACTCTTCCTTTCCTTTTAGATTAGAGAGATTAATTTCTCTCATACCCACACTTGTACTAAAATGTGTGTGTGGTACCGTTGTAGACACCTCGACTAGTGAGAATTAATATTTAGTGGCATTACCTCAACTCATTAAAACTAAAATTGTAAACTATATGTTGATTCCAAAATTCGGACAAAAAAAATGTATCTGACTTTCATGTGACAATAATAGTAAATTTGTAATCCAAGTTGTAAATTTGTAATCCAAGAAGAACGTAGCTTGCAAGATGAAAAGATTTGTACATCCGTATGGTCTTGCCACACAAGCTTCGTTGCTAAGTCAGAAAGTGTATATGGTAACAAGCAGAGACTTACCTCTCCCTAAAGTAATCATAATATATTTATAAGGGTAGTTGACCTAAGTCCTTCCCAATAGAGTTTTTGCATAGAAATTATTCCTTACAAGATCGAGGCCGACCGAGCACCTTCCTTTAGGTGCATTTTGGTCCTTTAATTTGGCAATCTTTAGATTAGAGCATGTGCAGGGTATGCTCCATAGGATACTCTTCTAAGTCGAGCACGCTGGTTTGAGCCCGATCCAAGCTAGCCTCGTTTTCTAGGCCCATTTTAGTTCTAGGGTGTCAATTTGGATCCAAATTTTGTTATCTTCTTGACTTTGTCGTTTGTTTTTGTTGATTATGTCATTTGGTCCAAAATCACCTATAACATTGTTATATAAATAAGAACATCCAAAGTCATTTCACACCCAAAAAAAAAAAAGAAAAAAAGACTTAAACATTAGGATATCCTCCAATTTCTTTTACTAAAACAATTAAAAAATATATATATAAAAAAAATATATGCCAATGACACAGTTGCATTGGGTGCTGGCACTTATGTTGCATAAGAGATGGGTGCAACAAGTTTTTTTCTAAAGGATCCCATACTACTTTTAATTACAAAATAGATAATTACATATATGGTTGTTATGTTCTCAATGATTTAAGAGACAAATTATTACTTAGGGTTGTATTCAAATATGGCAAAATGAGCAAAACTATTTATAAATTTAAAAAAATTTCACTGTCTCGATAGAATTCAATCAAATTTTTCTAAATTTACAAATAATTTAATATTTTTTTTATTTATAATAATTTTCCTATTACTTATTTGTATAATTGAGAAGGTTATTTATTTAAATTTGATACGTATCTTTTATGGTCGTACAAAGACGCACGCAGCTTTACAAAATTTAGGGTGTACGAATTTTGTAGTGTACATATAACAGTTTCATATATTCTGTTAGGATGATGGTTTTCATCGTTGAAGAAAGGCTTTTGAATGCTTCAATGCATAAAGTAAAAGCAAAGCTAAAACAAACAAACACTAAACTTATACTTACCACACAAACTGAGCTATTGTCTAACTAAAATATAATATATATATATTATTTTATTTAGAGGTAAATTTTTACAAGTCATGTTCTATATATAAACCAATATATAATTAATAAATAATATATACATTAGGTAAGACTTTAGCTTTAATTCTTAGCCATCGGAGCTGCCCCCTTCATACCATTATCAACCCCACACCCAACTCTCCCTTGTTTCCTCCTTTTTTAATTTATATTATTACAAATATTAGAAATATTCTAACCATTCTCCCTCTCTTTTTTAGATAAACAATATTCAACTTTAAAACGTACCATATTTTAAAACCTATAATAATAATAACAATAGTTATAATAGTAATAATTTTTGAGAGTTGGGGTAGCATTCTCTGAGGTCGTAGAAATTAAATAATATATAATATATAGTGTGTGAGAAGGAAGGGTAAATTAAAGAGAGAAGTGTCAAGTGGTATATATACATCTTTCCGACCACATTTTAGCTTTATTATAAGGTATCTTGTAAATGTGATTCCCACTAACAGTTTACAACAACGTGTTCAAATTTGCTCGCTAATTTAACTAATTTACTTTAATTAATTAATTAATCTTTCTATGATCTTTTCCAGCTATTATAATTAATGTTATACAACTTAATTATTATGTGCATTATTGATGCCAAATTTTGGTCAAAGGAAAAGTGTACCTAACTTTCACGTGTCATCAACAGTCAATTTATAATTTAGGAAATAGAGTACTTGTAAAACAAAGAAAAATGGCTCCGATGCCTAAGTCAATAAAAAAATAGACAATAGGAAAGAAGTAAAAGATTCAAAGTTCCTTTTGATGGAACCATGGTGGTCTATTATAGAGAATTTGATCTAAGGTTTTATTCTAACCCTACTAGGGTTAGGATATGAGTTTCATGGTTCCTAGCAAGCTAGGATCAAATCTCACTTGGGCCTCCTTCTCACGTGCAGCCTCGATTGGAAGAGATGTTAGTCGGGTCCGTCTCAGCCTCAGCTCTCAATCTAGGCTCAGACCCAGGCCGAGCCTTGTGGCTTGGGCTCCGTCCCAGGCCACACGCCTCCTACTGATCTTGATTGATCATAGACCTTCGACCTATTTTTTACTTAATTTTCATTTTTTTACCCTTCGATTCAAAATTATTATGGGTCATCGCAAATACAAAGCACACAACTTCTCCTCACACGTACTGTTTCACCTACTACCACTCTAATTAATGCGAAATATTTATTTACCTAAGTAAGTGAATTGATAAAAAAGAAAAAGAAAAAGAAAAGGGATATGATGGCTTTGAATTTCTAATTAATTAAATTATAAAATTATATAAATGAGATAGAAGGGTGAGAGAAGAGGTAGTTGGAAAATGGCTACCAAACCTAAACCATATAATTAGCAAGCAAGGCTGCAGTTAACAAACAATCTCCATCATCAAACTAAATGCTTTGGCAGCCAAAGGTAGTTTTAATTTCGTTTGATTATAATAATAATAATGTTTACAGCAGTCTCCATCCTTCATTTAGACAAACAAAACCAAGCTAATTATTATTAATTAATTACAGTTTCAAATTTCTTAATTGGTTGATAAAAACCACTAATTAAGTACAAAACCGAACTGAGAATTGAAACTTGGAGTACATCTCACTTTTGGTCGAGGGGTTTTTGTGATTGTGATTGTGGGAATATAATTAGGTAAAAGACAGGGATATATATAATATATATATATATATATATATATATACATATATGAAAAACAATTAAGCTAACTAAGGCCTTCCTTCAACTTCAGCCACCTTGAGCCTAAAAACTAAACTAACTATCAAACATCAACATTCCATTTTTTGTTTATAGTATTCACACTACTTTTTATGGCAAGCTTGCAGTCTGTTTTATAACTATGAGTAAGGTTTTCGATGTCTATGAAAATATTGATAAAATATCAACTTCTATGAATATTTTTTAAAAAATTATAAAAATAAGTAATTCAAAAAACAAATTTAAACTAATAAATAAATATTTAATAATTTTTAAACCAGTTAACATGTTTATTATTTATATTATAAACTAGAATGAAAAAAATGAGAATACCAACGCATCCGGGAATAAACGATTGATCTCGATTAATAGACCCGCTAACGCCCCGAACCATATAGTACTTACTACCGGTTTATCTAGGATATCTTATCCATATAAGATGTTTAGAGGAAATGGTCGGTAACATTTTGTTACTTATTTGTTAGAGTTTTTAAATATAACAAAATGAATCAAATTTCTATCGTTAAAATTTTTCTATATTTTAAATATTTTGATTCTTTTTTCATTTATATTGCGATTGCCGCCATGGAAAACAAATATACAGAGCACAGCTTCACCCAGAGATTATATAAAATAGTAGAAAAATTCCACTCAACTCAAAGATTGTAGTTTCTTTGGACTACTTTTCTTTCGCCTCAATTGTTGTGTTGATTGAAAGAATCCGTTTGCAATACAAAATTATATATATATATATATATCACATCACCATTTTGTCACTTTCAAATTTGATGCAACAGAATAATAAAACCCACATTGGATTGATTGGGCAGAATCCATAATAATCCTTTAGTATTACTCAAAACTCCACATTAATTACTACTTTTGTTGAAATATGGATAGCTGAACTGTTTGGTCAGCATTTTTATATTCAGTTAAAAGTTTGATTCTTAACTCTATTTTGTTCTATTGCCTAAAGAAGTTTTTTTTTTTTTTTTCCTAAGTATCTAAAATTTCAAATTTGTGTTTACATAATTAATCCTAGGCTACACCCTTTTATTCAAACATTTTGTAACTTTTGAAAGTATAAAAAGGTATCTAACATTTTCATGAAAATAGAGGATGGAAAAAACAGTCTAGGAAGTAATACTTAAGTGCAACAAAAAAGTAGTTTTTTAATAAAAAAAATTTCAACATGACAACTTGTGATTAGATATTTGAGTGAATTGCAAAAAATGAATGCAACCCAACTGCAATTAAGTATTTTTTTCACTTGGAAGACATAATGGTTAGTTTTCTCAGTGCGCATGAAGGAAAAAGAAACGTGGTTACTGTTGGGTTTCATCTCCAAATATGATATTTAATTAGATAAACAAGTCAAGTTTGCAATCATTCTAACAACAAAAAAATGGACTTATCCCACTCACATGGAAGCTTCCACTTTCCCCTCCTTCCCCACTTTTAAATCCTAAGCGAATGGAATGTGTAGTTGGACTTGGATCCAAAAAGAGAAGAAAAAAAAGGAGGGTGCTTAAAATTAAATTTCTTACCTTCCATGAAAGAAAGAATTAATTGTGTGGGCAACGGGCAATGTGTATGGCCCTGGCCCCAACCAACAAGACCTATCCGTTTGACAAGTCTTATCAAACGGATACCCAACTAAACTACCTGCTCTACACTTCAGCAACTCTCAAAAAGTATGGACAACCACACTTACCAAAGTTGGATGTTGAAAACATTTCCCTCATTCTTCCAACGCTCCTTTCGGTTAACCTGTAAGCCATGATTTTCTTGTAACATTATAACATACAAGGCATCAATGAATCTTTCTCTCCAAAAAGAAACAACCCCATCATGTGGGACAACTTTTAGGTTAGTTGTTGATCAATATGCCATCCACCGTTTAGAGTATACAAACTAAAAGAATATTTTACTCAGATTTACAACTGTACATCTAAAGAGATTCCTGATTCTACACCAAAAAGTTTTGATTTTGTCATGAACATAAATCACAAAACCCTTCTTAAGCATAGACTGACATTCTAGCCAGTAGTAATTCTTGGTGTGCACAATGCAACTCCCAAGATAAAGAATGATACTATAGGATTACTCTTTCAAAATTCCACATGAATTGTTATGCCGCATAAAGGAGTGCCCGCTTTGAATCTGACCTAAACTTTGTAATAATTTACAAGGCAGACAGTTCAACTTCTTGATTGCAAGGACGATATGCCACAAAAGTGCTATCATTTGTGAAGGAACCAGGATTAAAGCAAGTGATTCCTGTGTATTTGAATGCTTGTTGCTTACTTCTATCCCCCAAAACTATCTGCACAAACCAAATAAAGATTGATATAATAATCTGAAAGTTCAGGCAACCATGAGGTTCAATCGCAGCAGAACATTATCATCCATCAGAAACCTTGTTCATTATCTGTCTCCAGGTGTCAAAAGAAAGGATATCCAACTTTGCATGTATAAATAGATTGATTAAAACACTAGGTTGAGATATGGGTAAGTACCACATGAGGAGTAGGGTATAGATGAAGACAGTGGTCGTAATTCCAGATAATTGGTTGAATAACCAGAGGAAGAGGGCAGAGATGACTTTGATGAGTTATAGTTGCAACAAGCTGCAAGAGAATCATGAAACCTTAGGGCCTCCATATATAAATATCCCAAAGGTTTAGAATCAATAAACGAATAACTAGAAAAAGTAACAGATATATAAAAGGAGAAAAAATATCACATGCTCGAAAGGATCACTTGTTTCTTCTGTGGAAGGTGGTATGAGACAGGAATGGCGCATTCTATAAAGAAGGTCTTGTCGGAAAAATACAATTTCCTGGGTGTAGAATCTGACCCTGGATTCAAATATGACAATTATACACCATCATGGAGTAAAAGGCATACCATTCACCAAAGAGAGCATAATTCCCACTTAAAATCGGTTTATTTCTTTTAATGAAGTCAAAAATCGAAGCTCTTTTGAAGAACCATTTATTTTGTCCATCATAGGCTTTGTTCTCGCTTGTTAACAAATGAACTTTTTTTTGATTTCTTAAATTCAATAAAGTTAACAAAACTGGAAACTAAATCCATACCATTAACACTAGCCTTTAAATCTATTAATTACTGTTCTGTTTGCTTATTCCAAATGGAAAAAAGATGATTTATTGCTTGTGTAAGCTGTCGAGGTGAAGCCCCTCATGCAGGATAATACTACAGTTAAGACTAGAAAGCCCATGAAGGCTACAAGTCAACAATTGAAGTATTCACCTGCAAGGGTTACTTGAGAAAATGGCATTTGGGACGTGCATCTGAAGCTCTTCGGTTAAATACTTCGGCAAAGCACACCTAGGTAGAACTGTTGATGGTCCTATAAACTCCATGTAAATCAAAACTAAGAAAATCTCATGCATTGTTAAACTCAAGGCGAGGAGCTTCTTAACAAATAACAACACAAACCTGCATCATCTGGACCAGGAATAAAAAGAAACTTGCTATGCTCTTGTAATCTTGGATGAGCTGCTATCATTTTTCCTAACTTACCAAACTGTATTCTGCACATTCTCACTCATTATTGCTCTGAACTCATGTCAATAACAGCAATATTGATACACATAAAACAAATGTGATAATACTTACCTGAGACTTGAGAAAGAATTAAAGGCAAGATTGCATGGACGGGAACAAAAATTTCCCATCAAAACAAATAAGGAAGGAACCACTTCCACATTCTCGAAACCATCAAGTATGGTCTCCAGTTTTCCCATGGCCTACCACATGAACAAATTTTGATAAGGCCACCAAGCTTCACAGACACAATAAACGTGAAATATAAAGAGGTTATATGTGTCACCTCTTCACTATCCAACCAAATGTCAGAAAGTATGACAAACATATCATTAACAGCTTTCTTCTCCAGATCTCCAAGCCTGAGCTATTGATGATTAAGGTAAACAAGTTGATTGCATTGGAAGTATGTGTATACACCCCTTTAATAGCCAAAATTCAGCATAATAAAATGCCAACTACAGCCCTCCTTTCCAATGCTTATTTAGAAATCCTTTTTATAGACCAAAAGAAAGAGGATACAGTCTCCTCTTTTGGTAGAGCACCACCTCCAAAGAAGTCCTGGCCTGCTAGCAATTTAAGAGACTTGTCCCTCTCCTCTAGTGGAGGAAATCCACATGTAACAACCTTAACAAAATAGAGGCCCAGGAAAAGCACATTATTACTCTGAAGAAAAATATTTGAAATATTTCTATGAAACAAGTTCTGGACATTTTCCAAAACGTTTGAGAAGGAAGGTATCCTTGTGCTTGGTAAGCAAATAAGAAAGTAAACCACAAGAATGAAATCCCACACGAAAATTCAACTTTGAGAAGTAAATATCCTTTGGATGAAGGCAGGACACTTGCATCTTCATCCTTAACTGTTTTGTTCATAAATGTCAATCTCGTGTTATCAAAGACTCAAAACCTTTCGAGAAGAGTGAGGGCAGAACTTGCCCAAAAAAATAAATATGCGTTTAGAAAGATAAAGTTTCAAATCCCTCAAAAGTTTGAACTTTTAACTTCTGGATACCTAACGAAATATTAACTACAAGATGGTGTTAGCCACTTGCCAATTGAGAACTATGTGAAATATAACTTAGGCATGCAAAACTCTGACCAGGACCAAACAGAACTAAGACCCATTCCGTAACATTGTATGAAAATTGTCTCATAAGCATGTAAAAACTTCAGAAAATATTTGAGTCAAGAAGGAATTTAATTCAGGCCATTTTCAGATACATTATAAACAAATGCCGCTATACAGTAAAAGTGCCATAACTGCAAAGTTTTGTTGAAAAGAATATAGGCATATGTGCAAAGACATTTTTTAAAAGGTAATGAAGCACAAGAATATGATAAAATATGAAAAAAAATCATAAAGCAAAGTACATGCTAGCAATAGCCAATAGGAAAACTGGATGATCCATAGAGAAAATAGCATAATTAATGCTACATCTGTCTTAAAGAAAGCAAGTCCTCTCTACAAACAAGGGGGGGTTAGAAACGCCTAACAGAATACTAGGGGAATATTCCAACCACCTATTTGTACAGAACTTAAAGGCAAACGTGGTACAAACCTGAAAAATACCCTCCACGAGCATCTCTCCTTCTGCTACAACAATGGTGTTCTCTGTAAATAGACCTGTAGTTATCTTGTGCTTATTATTAATGAAAACTGCAGTGCATGTCATCTTCAAATATCAAACAAGTTCAGATATTTCCACATCATAGAAGATTGCAGTAAAGGATATAGCATTAGATAAATTAATTTCCACAGACGCAGTAAGGTCCTCTAAGTAAAAGTGGCCGTCCTCCATTTGAGAGATCACTCCCATGACCCATTTTCTCCCTGTTTGCCCCACCAAAGATTGAATAGGAGAAATCTGGGAAACATATCACAAACTAATTTAGTGTAAATGCTCATGTTCAACTGTAGAGGCTAACAAGCTCAGTTCATGGGTCAAGAGAAATGGAGTACCTCACAACTTCCAAAATGAGACATGCCAGTGTCAAAAGCGGGTTTGGAGAAATGCCGATCTCGGGAGAGCCTCTGGGAAAGCAGAAGAAACCTATCTCTATATAAAGCAGCTTTAGCAGGAGCATCCCCATGAATTGGAAGGCTTCCTGTATGTCTAAGAAAAATATATATGTGGTTCAAGAACAGGTGGTTTCAAGTGCAGAGAAAAACAATGTTTAAACTGATGATGACAATAAGTTCTCAATTAAAACCCATTATATCACTCTTTTTTGCCATGAGTTCCATCACTTATCCTGCCTAATTAGCCCAAAGTCCAAGTAATGGTTTCTTTTAGTTCAAGTATTCAACAACATATGAGAATGAAAAAATTGCCCTGACCTCTTGGTCGAAAGTATATGCTTAACCAACTATGCTCAGATTGGCCAATTGATGGCTTTCATACTACAATTGTTCAATAATTACTTAGATAAATATAAAAGGGAGAAAAACATACAGATGGAAGATCTTTTTGATGGGATCATAACGAAACTTGGAGATATCAAAAGCGTTGATGATGCAAAGAGCATGTGTACTGGTAGAGGTAGTGGGACTTTCTTCTCCCACTTCATCAGCTGCAAGCATAATGCTGATAACCCGATGCACCGCATCCTTGTCTAATATTGAAGATTTCACTGCCCCAGTAGAAAAACAAAGAAATTTTCCATGAAAAGGAATGAGGTGAGTTGGAGAGAAGATATAACAGTAGTATGAAAGAAAAAGGAACATAGTGGTACAAGATTCATCATGGAGATTATCGAGAACAAGATCTATAGCATCATCTTCGCAGCCTTGGAAGCGAGAAACAAAGGAAACAATCTCGTCAAGAGCTTCTAGTTTGATGCTGTGCAACCCTCTGATTTTAGCTTTCCTTTGTACCTTTCTCCTCAGAGTTAATGCGTCCATTCTTCAGTGTGACAATCTGCAAAATCAGTGTGAATGAATAATGAGGGGGTTGGAAAATGGAGGATTGATTGATGGAAATATAAAATTGGTCCCATTTGATAACGTTTTTTTTTCCTACTTTTACATTTTAAATAGATGTTAATACAAATTATATAAAAAAGATATAACATACATTAAAACATACAAAAAAGCAATTATCAAAAGTTTGATAATATCTAAGACAAGTAAGTCTATATGCAAAATAAAAAAGAATAGTAGTATTTATACATTAAATATTGTCCAATTTGATCTCAGGTCTCTCGTTTGAGCCATTTGCCATATATGATGTCACCTCATATAAGAATTGAACACTAAATCCTCCTTCACTAAGATCACCACTTCCCATACGTATGGATCCATCCAGCACTCATGTAACAACACAACACCATCATTCTCCATCACCGACGCTCCCACTCAAGTGCCGAGTCTCAAATCCCCCAGCTCTCCACACGCTCCCAAGACACTAAAGTCAGCCATAAACTCAGTTTCCATCATCTCATCCAGCTCAAACCCAACTTCCATAACTAAAATCATGTCATTGGGCTCAAACCCAGCTTCCATCATCTCTCTAAACAAACCCACAGCCTAACCAACATACTTCATCTTCGCGTAACCCAACATCATAGATTTTCATGAAACCAAGTCCCTCTCAGGAATTTCATCAAACATCTTCCGGGCATCACCCAATTCTCCCCACCGCGCAAACATTGTAATAAAAAAATGATTCACATCACCATCCTCGTCCAACCCACGTTTAATCACAGAAGAATGTCCCACCCGCCCATGTTCAACAGCCGAAAGATTCGAACACGCAAAACAAGAATTTCATTCGAGAATAGAATTGAAGAGCACGAAAAGACTTATTCCAAGTCGTCAAGTGGCCACGAATCATGACATTGAAAGTGTACTCAGTGGCTCGACAATCTTCGAGAAGAAATCCGACGCATAGGCGAAATAGGGAACCCAACATTCTAACCACATGAAAAATAGAAAACAATACCCAAAACATTAAATTGAAACAGAATAAACCCAAAAGCTAACCGACCACAAAGAAAGAACAGCAAAATTAAACTTCGAATTTGGGGTTTAGACTTTTCTGTTCAGCTGCAAAAAATGAAGGAAGAAAATGAAAGTAGCCACAAAGGTTACAGGGGAAAGAAAGAAAAGAACTCCAAAAGCCAATATACACATACTGCAAAAAAAAAAAAACAGAGATGGGTTGTATCGTTTGGTCCATTGCAAGGCTATTTCTTAATTCTCCAGATGGGGGGAAAAAGACAATAGAAATACAAATGAATATAAACAATAAATTTGAACTCGAGAAAAGAAATCCTTGGTATTAAAGATAATTGATTTGCTGCTAAGGAAGAAGAAGATGAACAATTGAAGAACAGTAACTTACAGAATCGCTTGAGGCTTGAGCAGAGAAGTTGCTGACGACACGACTAACACGGCAGAACGCAGAGAGGGTTGAAGGTTGGGCGAAAAATTAAAGGAACCCAGCGTTTATATGGTGGGATTGGCGAATGGCGGCTTCATTGGCGGGAAAATAAATTTATCTTTTTTTTTTTCTCGGAGCAAATTGCAAAAATCATGAAGACGTTATTACATGCAATTATACTTTTAGATTTTTAATGATAAGAATTAAGCCCATAAATATTAAAATTAGATTCTCAAATTTAATGATAAAATCAAACTTCTAAACATTAAAAATTGAACCCAAAAACTTATATAATTAGTAAAATTAGTTTCTTAAACTTACAAACGTGTATGACGGCTCGTTTGGATTACCTCGAAGAGAAAAGATATTTTTAAAAAAAATTATTTTTATTTAAAGAAAATTATTATAAATGAAAAAATATATCAAATTAATTGTAGATATAGCAAAATTTCATTGTAATTATTTTTTACAAGTTTTCTATTTTTAAAAACATATCAAAGAACTTTTAAACGATAAAAAAATATTTCAAAAGTTACTTCAACGGATTACCAAATATACCAATTTTTTCTAAAATAATTTATTTTCAAAATGTAACACTTAAAAAAAGTTAAACTAAAGACACTCAAAATTTAACCTTCAAACACTTAAGTTTGAAATACTTAGTAATCATGCAAAAGAAAAAAAAAAAAAATTGAAATTAAGCTTCTACTTGCAAAATCATGGAAACAAAAAAGGACTAAGTTCATAAATTCATAAATTAACCTAATGCAAGCCTTTTGCGTGTCAAAATGAATTGGTAAATGGTAATATGATAATCATTATTTGCAGTAGGAAATGCATGTCATAATTGAACGTTGAAAGATTAAAAAAAAAAATGCAAAGTTAAATATTAATACCTAGTTTATAAACACTTGTTATCCATATTTTAACCATGTTTTAAAAAGTTAGATGCAAGTTTTAAAAAGCTTCAAAAATTAATCTCGAAAAAAAAACTAACTGGTAAGGATAGAGGGAAACAAACATGAATTTGAAAAATAGAAATTTAAAAATAAATAGTTGACAAAGTTTATATTGTTTATATCCACAAGAAAACATAATTAAGGTGTATATCCATAAGAGTGCATAATTGAGGTAGAAAATAAACTGCATTGTAGTGGTAAGATGGTAGAGATTGGGATGTTTATTTATTGATTATCCCATCATCATGAGTACACTACAGAAAGTCACAAACACTGACTGCACCAGCAAGGAAGCAAACTGAAAGACAATCAAAAGCAACAGCAACAACAAGAGCAAGCCAAGCAGAGTTGAATTAAGCAGTGCACTAGCAAGCACCAGTTCTCCTGCCATCCATAAGCCGTCTCCAATATGAAGTTACTTCCTCCTCAATCTCCCGTTCACTCTTCTTCACATGCTTTGTACCTCTCACACCATCTTCAACGCCAGCTTTCACTTCTGCTGCTTTCACAGCCACCCGAGTTGGCAGTGCCTCGACTTCCTTCAAGACTCTGTCGATGTCCGAGATCAGTCTCTCTGCCAAACTGCGGCTGAAGTCCTCCCTAATCACCACGCGCAGCACCGCTATGTGCTGAGCATCCGCTGGCATCGTGTAAGCTGGCACAATCCATCCAAACCTCCTCAGGTTCTCCGATATCTCGAACACAGTGTGTTTGCTGCTGTCTTTTAGAGTGAAGGCTACCAGGGGCACTCCAACATCCTTGGAAACAACCTCAAACCTTCCCATCTTCTCTATTCCCTCTCTCAGCACTCTCGCATTCTCCCTGCAGTTCTCCATCACGTTTTTGTATCCCTTTGTTTTCACCAATCACACAAGGAGTTTCCTTAGAACTTCATTCAAGAATACTTCACTATAACAAAGGTGCTTAATACACCCCTCTAACTTTGCAAGTACTATAGGCTTTATGGCTTCTCTTGGTTTGATACCTAACAAGCATGACTCACCAATACTTTCTACTTTCTAGCAGACACACTAACAAATCGTACATGATTTTCTTAAAAGAAATGTTAGTTTGAACTTTGGATTTACCTCAAAGCCAAGCCGTATAAACTGATAATACTGAGCGATGATTTGGCTAGAACCTGCCAAAAGAAATCAGCATAAATGAATAAAGATTAAGGAGACATTGCTGATGAAAACTTCACTCCATTTGAGGCTGTTCACTACATCTGAAGAGATAAATTCTGAAGTCAGTAATCAGACCTCTCACATCATGAAGAAATGGTGGCCAAATCAATACTCAACTAGCCTGACAGAAATTAGTTTAGAACTTTAAAGTGCTATTAATTCATTTAATTCAACATTATGTAATAGTACCACCTTTTGAGAAGTTGAGAGTAAAGGTGGGTTGATCAGAACCAAGATAGTTAATGTGGAAGACAAGCTCCTCAGGCAGATCCTCTTTACTCCTCCAAACAACCCATCCTACACCAGGGTAGACAAGACCATACTTGTGACCACTGACATTGATGCTCTTCACTAAAGGCAACCGAAAATCCCAGTCGAGATCGGGATAAAGGAATGGGGCAATAAACCCTCCACTGGCTGCATCAACATGAATTGGGGTGTCCCAACCTGTTTCCTTATTCTTCTTAGAGAGAAGTTCATTGAGGAGTTTTACATCCTCAAACTCTCCAGTCAGAGTTGACCCCAAAATTGCTGCAACACAAATAGTATTCTCATCAACCTGTTCAACAGCCTTCACTGGATCCATCACATAATACCCTTCAGAAAGCTTCACCTCCTTCAGCTCAACCTCAAAGTACCTTGCAAACTTCTCCCAGCACACCTACAAACCACACACGAGGCATTTACAAGTATGTATAATGCCACAGCCATAAAATCTTTCATGAAATCCTACATGTTATGAAATTGACAAATAAAGAAAAGCAGGAAGAGAAGCCTAAACTGTAAAAAATTGACACAAAGATTCACATAATTTACTAAGAGTGTCAGCTATCTCTATGGATAGAGAACAACAGTTTGTGTTAGCTATATCTTTGGATAGAGAAGAACAGTTTATTACAGATTACAAATTAGAGGCACACCAAGGATTAGAGAGTTTCTATAGAACACTTAGACGTTCAAAGTAGCGGATAACAGATTCAACGGTTCAATTGTACATAATCTAGCTAACCTGGACATTAGCACCAGTGACTATGTTGGGTTTATCATAGGGTTTGCCTTGAGATTTTCTTCTGTGCTGCCATTTCCTCTTAAAAGCAAGACCCGCCAGCATTATAGCCTCTGATGATCCGACAGTCCCCGCACCAACTGCAGCTTCTTGATCTCCGATGGGGGCATGAAAGAGGCGAGCAATCATATTGACACAGCGATTCTGTAAGCAGAAAGACGAGTGTATAAGCAGGAAAACTGGGAGAAGATCCAATGTAAGGAAAATACCTGTAGCTCAGTGGTGACTGGGTACTCATCCATGTCAACATAGTTCTTGTTGAGAGAAGCCATGATGAGGTTATCACAGTCTGGCTCCATCCAAGTTGTTACAAAAGAAGCCAAGTTCAGCCTGGGAGTCCCATCCAGCATCAACTCATCGTGTATGATCTGGTACGCTGCATCCTTTGGAATAGATTGCTCCCCCAGTTTGAACCTAGTAACAATAAATTCATCATTTTCAACAAAGCAGAATCAAATTTGCTGTGCTTGTGATTGATTCCAAATAAGAGTATACAGCCTACTTGGGAGGAGGAGAGCGGAGATATCTGGAACCAAAAGTGCAGTTCACAGAATCTCCAGAGTCTGCAACTGTCGTCAAAACCATATTTTGGTGATGCCCTTATTCAACACACAAAGATACAGAGATTAGAGAGAGAAAAATGTGAGACATGAACCAAATAAGAACACATAAGGGTTGAAATATAAGTTTAAGTTTAACTACATCCTCCCCTGAAGCAACCAAAGGACACGTCAAGTCGACTTCGGGTCCCACCACCTTCCTCAATGTAGGGCAGTCTTCACAACACTTCTGCAAGTTTTTCGTACCATAACGCTATTCATCCATTTCATAGTTAAAAGCTACTAACTGCTCAAACCTTAAAATTGTATTACATACTGATCCATACAACTTTGAGGCAAAGGTCTGCAGTAATATGACGACACAAAGAAATGGAAAAGTAATTGAAATAAAGCATTCATTTTTGAGAGAAAACATGAAGGTGATGGACAGATGTTGAGTAGAGAAGAAATGATGTGGCACCACACTGTTGTTTCTAAAATAAAAAATGGAAGTATTATCATATTGCATAGAATTGCGTGCTTGTTCTCCACATCTGTTGACAAGTGGAAGCCACTGAAAATGAAAGGAACTGTAGAGGTGAGGTCAAATCAAATGGAAATTGATTCCTCGCGTCGCCTTGCATTTATCGTAAAGTTTCTTCTTTCTTGAGAAAACTAAAAGCAAAGGTTTGAAATTAGATTTTTTAGGGTTGAAAAAGTGGTGTCGTAATCGCGAATCTATTTTCAATGCTTACCATGATATGTTATATACCGATTCTTATATAACAATTGCATTGAAAAGTTTTGTCATAAAATAGGCACCGACAATGTTGCAACCAGTAATAAAGTAGAGTATTGATTACTTAATGAAGATAGAGTATGTTTAAATTAACCTTTTAAGGGTTTAGAATCAGTACTTAAAAAAACAATTCGAGGCCTGAATTCAAGAGTCACACTGTTGGAAAAAACTCCTCACACAAATAATAGAGAAATTAGAAAAAACCGTAAACTAAAAAAAAAAATTACGTGAAAAATCTTCAAATCGAAGAAAAAATCACAGGCAATAAAAATTCTAGTATATAAAAAATTGCTACAAGTGCATAGAATAATTTTCCGTCCAATTACAATTACAAGAGTATTCTCTCAAAGCTTCTATACTATTCACACCATTTTTTCCACTCTCAAACTATAAAATTCAAAAGGAATTTTAACTAGAGTTGGCACATCTAAGTTTAAAGTGTTTCCAACCAAATGGACTTGAAACTAGAGGCACAAGTTCCTTTTATAGTGGTAGGAATCCATCACTTTTTCAATTTTTTTTTATGTGAAACAAACTACACTTTTAATATTTTGCCAAGATAGAGGTAAAAACGAAATCGAATGGAGGAAAACTAACTGGAATGAACTTAAAATAATTTTCATATTTAATGTAAAGCATGATGAATGTGTTTTAAGTTCACACAAAAAGCATTCACCAGAACAACGGTAAGAAAAGGGTAGTCCCTCCCTCCTAAAGAGCTGGATCTTTATATCTTCGGAAAATGGCTTCAATGTCTGCCATCACTTCTGCCGGCAACGGCCGCTCGGTCATGGTGAAAGCATCGAGGTCTTCTCTAAGCTGGTCCATGGATGTTGCGCCAATTATCGAACTCGTCATAAATGGACGGTCTCGAGCAAACCCAAGTGCAAGCTGTACTGGAGTTAGGCCGTACTTTTTGGCCAACTGCACGTATTCAGCTATTGCTACCTGAAATAGACGAAACGTTAGCCTAACATCCTATTGGGGATTCATGCTCTTACTTATGATAATAGCATGGTTTGCATTATGAAAGAAATGATACAGAACATAAACATGTGTGATGTGTCAGTGCTAAGAAAGCACATTTAGATTATTGGCAATAAATTAAGGGCAACATCAAGATTGGGCGGGTGAAAATCAGTTCGTATTCTGTCAAAGAAATGGCTTAGGAGAACTAAACAGTAATACACATCAACACGTTTCAGCTACTATTCCATTCTCTGGTCTAATCATCTGGCCAGCAGGACAGGAGGCAGGGAACAAACCTTGGCAATAGATTTATTGTATCTATCCATGAAGCCGGGGAAGAGGTTCAGCCTTCCTTTTCCTTTATCTTGATAATTGGCCTCCAAGTACTTGCCACTCAGCGTTCCACCACCCAAAGGAGAATAACCAAGCAAGCCAACATTGTAGTTGTTTGGATGACAAACCTCAACAAGATCCACTGCAAGTAACAACTGGATGATATTTCTATTACTCATGACAAATGCTAAAAGCAACATCAACTAATCATGATCACAGTTATCAGATTCATTATTTGATACATTTTAAATTCTTACTGCAAATATATGTTGAACCCAAAACATCTAATGCCGACGTATATGCGGAACCCAAAACCACGAAGACCAGTTAGTCATTTTTCACTGCCCAAGGTTGATAGTCAATATGGTGGCATTTACATAATATTTTTGTCTGCAAGATCCTGAAAGCCGATTTTGAACAAACTAAAACTACAAAGCTTATTAGGAATCTATCCTATGATGATGATAGCATACTGTGCAACTTCCTAGACCTCGAGTAGAACACTAAATTGCACAACGGTGGAATTTGACGACAATGATTATATTTTTGCTGGAAGAGGAAGATATAGAAATCTAAAGATGTAAAGATGTACTCCTAAATAAATAAATAAACAAATAAAATCCAAAGATGTCTACTGTTTCCAGTAAAAACACATCAACAGGTCAGGCAGCATCAAACGTTAAAAAGACAAAGGAATCCCTAAAACTCTCAATTAATAAAATTGAGAAAAACATATCAAAAGATAATTCACCTTCAAAGCGGCATCTATTAATAAGACTGTAATTATTTTGGATACTAACGATCTTTGGCAATCCTTCAATCTTTGCTGTGTGAACAAACTCCATCACTCCATATGAAGTTTCATTTGAAACACCAATGTAGCGTATCTGCATAAATTCAGAATCACATATCATCTAGAGTGACACAAAAGAACCAAAAACAACCAAAACATTGGAGTAGGCGCTAATCTATCTCTACTTTCACATATTCATAATCCCTCACCAACCAAATGATTTTATTTCACTAGTCATGAGATTGTATCTCAGAAAAAGCATAAAATGCATTTCCTAGTGAGTATTCCAGTTACATGCATTCTGAAAGTGTAACTCTTCAGCAGACTATTCCTTCCTTAGCTTTAAAATGCATTTCAAGATATGATACGATGTATTCCTAACTTAATCAGATAGGAACCACCTTTCCTTCTTCAATAAGTTCCTGAAATGCCTTAAGTTGCTCTATAAAAGGCACACTTGGCCTCCATTTCGAAGAATCGTAAACAAAATCACCAAATATGGGAACATAGCGGTCTGGCCTGAATAGAAACCAAACACATGCTAAGATATAACAAAAGGAAACAAATGCACTACAAGACGCAAGTATTAGTACGACATTAAAATAAAGGAAGACAAGTTAATAAAAATAATCAGATATTTGATCACAACAAGTATTAGTACGAAATTAAAATACAGGAAGACAAGTTAATAAAAATAATCAGATAAAAGCTCATCAGAATTTAACCATCATGGGTTAGCCTAGTGGCAAATAGGGGATATGACCTTGATAAAGACCTACGAGGTCATGGATTCAATCCATGATAACTACTTACTTAGAATTTAATATCCTATGAGTTTCTTCAACACCCAAATGTTGTAGGGTCAGGGGGGTTGTTACGTGAGATTAGTCGATGTGTGCGTAAACTAGCCCAGATACTCACGTATATATAAATATAATTAATCGGAATTTAACTTTTTATATGTGCTAGTGCTTCTAGCTTCATATATAATGCCACTTATTCGCCCCTTTTTCCTTCTCTTTTTCCTTTATACACACATACAGACACACACATGTGTATGTATGTATATATAAAGAAATGCACATTCATAGAGAGATGTGAAAGTACCAAAGAGAGGCCTTATACAAAAATACACATTGCCAAAGGAGCTAAGATTAAAAAAAGATTTCATTTATTAATGGCTAAGAATAAAGGGTAATCACGAAATTCCGATGCACAAAAACCTAGGAGGAGAGGCATTGAAGTGAGCAATGCTGCAAACCTCCACCATGAACCTCTAAATTATGAAAAGCAGACTCTTCTTATCGAATCAATAACTCCAATGAATCCGAAAGAATCAGACAGCCGACAAACCATAACTTTCTTGCAAAAAGTGGGTTTAGGAGGCCTTGTCATAATACCCATATGATCCGATAAGGAAACCACAACCACAACATCTCAAAACTCAAAAGCTACTGGATATTTGAACAACTCCAAAGAAAAGAATATACACATCTCAGTCACCTCTCACCTCGAGGTGATTAAAAGTAAAACACTTGTTGGTTGTATGCTTGTCTGCTAAAATTTGAAAGTTATCAGGTATTCATGAAAATTATTAATGTGCATGGCCATTTGGTTACTAAAGAGGGACAGAAATGACAAGGTGACAATTGAAACAAAAATTGAGGATTTAGTTTTGGTTTTATTTCACTAGTCAATTGGAACATAAAAATCCATAACTTGAACTGATTCACCCAAAAGCAGAGACTGCCCCTACCCACATCCCTTGAATTTCCATTATTTTTGGAGTAAGCAGAGACGCTTGCATTTTCATTATCAAAGCTGAGTATTGGTTAAAAATGCTCTGTAAGATAATTCTTCGGCAGAAGTTTATTTATAATATTTTTGATGAAGACAAGAGTGGCTCTAAGCTTCTTAAATAGAAGCTTTGGATGAAATAACAGAAATAACTAATTCTTCAATAAGAAACTAAATACAGCTCAACCACTTAACAAATATTAAACACCCTAACCACTTCATGCTAACAACTCTACCACAGACTAGTGTGTATAACCGCCTCCCTCAAACTGATGACTCAAAGTCAAGGAGGCTCAATTTCATTCTACGACACAGAAAACTAGCGTGAGAAAGTGGTTGGGTGAAGAAATCATCAAGCTGATCAACAGTGAACACATAATTGGTCTAAATGTCTTTACCTGTAGCCTTCTCTCTAACAAAGTGGTAGTCAATCTTTTTTTTTTTCTTTTTACTCTTTTGGAGACAAGTGGAAGTCAATCTTTGTGTTCAGTTCTTGCGTGAAATTATGGTTTGTTTAGTTCTCAAACAATAGCGTATTTAATAATTGGACTAAATGTCTCATCATAGTCAACTCCACCCTCTTGATGAAAGTCCTTGATCAGATTACCTCCCTCCTAGCAAGAACACTCAAGAAAAACAAATAACACTAAAAATATAGAAATATATATTACAATATCGATGAAGAAACTACAATATACCATAGTCTTTCGAGAGGGCTAATCTCTCCCAACGTTACTAAAAGCAATCCCACAAAATTCTTCACGCCGGCCCTCCTCCCAACCTCACTCCCTATATTTATAACTAAAATTCTAACAAGCTACTAGCTATTTACTTATCTATCCCTTCCATATTAATATTCTACCAATAAGACTACTATATCCCTAACTAGGGTGTTCACTCCTAAGACTACATATGATAGTAATATCTCATCAGTCGCTCTCCATGACAAATTTTGTGGTTCCCATAAGTTTAAGAGGAAACACCTAAAAGAAAGGAAAAATGATGTTCGCATTACATGCTTCAAACACAACCTCATAGAAAACGTTTATGTTTAGTTTAGCCATTAGCTACTTTCTACCAATTTAACAAATCAATATATAAAAATGTATAAACTTACCAATGAATTTGCAGTAAGTCAATGTAGTCTGTGTTCAGCCGCTTGAGACTTTTCTCTACGCTTTCTCTAATATTATAACGATCAACCCGTAAAACTTTTGCATTTTCACGCAAATAAGGTGATCGCTCTGAGTAACCACAGACTTTTGTTGCCAAAATAATCTACGGGATAAACAGCTCCACCCCTTCAGCGATACAGAAATGCAAATTAAGGTGACGTAGCTATCCATCAGGCACATACCTTGTCTCTGGGTTTTGATTTGAGCCAGTTACCAATGTAGATGTCTGTTCTTCCCTGTGTCTCTTGTTTCATTGGAACTGGATACTGCCAAATGACAAATGTGCTATTAGAGGTATACCATTAAATAATGAATTGGATATGGATTACAAAGATTCATAAGAAAACTCACTGCCTCTGCAGTATCTATAATATTGATTCCATGCTCATAAGCATAACTCAATTGTTCATGAGCTTCTTTCTCGGCGTTTTGTTGCCCAAAAGTCATCTTCAGGCACGCATTAAACAATACAAAGAAATTAGAAAAGATGTATCCATGAAGTTCGTACGCAATCATAGATGAAAATAAACTTGCCGCCGCCGCTTAGTGGTTCAGCATGAAACCTTACCGGAGGGAGAAAGCAAAACAAGAGACGGTATAGAATGCTTACCGTTCCAAGCGTGACTTCAGAAATT
This sequence comes from Citrullus colocynthis, assembly GCA_031780015.1. Lineage (NCBI taxonomy): Eukaryota > Viridiplantae > Streptophyta > Magnoliopsida > Cucurbitales > Cucurbitaceae > Citrullus > Citrullus colocynthis. The sequence continues at coordinate 595,476 of QLSR01000320.1, forward strand.
TGAAGGTCAGAGTCCCCGAGTTTTCTGTACTGCAACGAACTGCTTTTCTTGGCACAAATGCAAATCCGTCTAGGTCTCTTACGCGTCGCCGAAGAATTACAGGAAAGAAAAGAAGAAACTACAGAATAGTTGTTAATAGTTGTAGAGAACGCCATGGCTAATGGCTGTTTGGGTAATGCGATGGCCCTGTTCTCTCAGCCTCTCTCTGTGCCTCTTCTGCCTTATCAAAGAGCTCCCGTCCCACTGTGGAGCTGCCAATGCCCCCGCCAGTGCCACGCTCTAGCCAACGGACAATAGACAACGCATCCAAATGGGCTTTTTCTTCCTATGACTTTGAGATTGTTTGGGCTTCACCCTAAGCCAACATGTGGGCCTCATTCAGGCCCAATCCCATTACATTCTGTCTGAAACAATTGTAATTGGATCACAATTTCCAGGGGAGAAATTGTGCTAAATGGGTTCATTTTAGGTCATATTTTCAGATTTTTCAATATGAATGTAATTATTATTCATAGGATTTTAAAGATTTACTAATATTATATTCTTACCAAAATTCCCTTAAGTTATTAAATTAAATATCTCAAATTTATTATAATATATTTAATTTTTTTTTCTTGAAAATCGATTATTTGATATGGATAGTATCGTTACTAAATCTGATAGGGGGGGCGTTTGGGATGACTAAATTGGTTATTATAGTCTATGGGTTATAGTAATTTATAGGTTATAATAGTTTGTGTTGGATTATAATAGTTTGTGTTTGGGGTGCGAACTAATTGAACACAAACTACTTTAGTATGGGTAGAAAATACGGTAACAAAGAAGGGGAGGAGAGGATAAGTAAGAAGTAAAAACAATGTAACAAATAGGGATTTGAAACAGTGATACTATTAGTTAATTGTAAGTTATAAATTAACTATTATAATTGTAGCCCAAACATAGGGTGGGCTACCACACCAACTTCAAATTGGTGGCCCAAACACCCATATTCTTTAGAGGATGAGTGAGTACCTTAACATTTCAATTGAAATTGATAACATTATAATTACAATTATATCGTTATAGGGCATTTTTGTTTCTTTGAGTTTAAAGACATCATTTCTTTTTCAACCTTCAACTAGTCTTAACCAGTTAAGTTATCGACAAATTGTCATTAAAAAAAAATTAGATTAACATATTTAGGCTACATTTGCAATGTAAGCACTGGCTTATAATGCTAAGTGTTGGGACAAGGCAAGTGAAATTGTGGCCATGCGTTGTTAGAGAAAAGTAGCCGAGAGTAAAAAAGGTAAGCCTGGCCCAAGACTATGCGTTGGTGAAAGCAAAGAGGAGTATTGTTCTTTTGAGTGACCATGCGTTGAAGGTGAAAATCAAGAAGAGTCATGAGCAGAAGCAGTCACTTGCGTTGGAAGAGGAATTTATCATTGGCGGGGAAGGAAGTGTTTTGAACAACTATGCGTTGGTGAGGTTGCATGCGTTAAGGTCTCCATGCGTTGGAGACGGGCATAACTAATTGAGTTGTATGCGTTGAAGGTAGGAGGCGTTGAGGACACCATGCGTTGAGGGTGGCCGTCTGCTAAGGGAGTTGATGGTAGGCTGCGTTGAACGCCTTACATTGAATTGAGAAGGGAAACCCCGCGTGCCGGCCTGCTTAAGAGAGTTAAGTCGGCAGTATATATAGGTGAGTAAATTGAATATTTTATCATTTTTAGACATTTTCGAGAGCTTAAGTCGGATCCATTTTTCAGCGAACTACAAGTGAAAGTAGAAGAAGGTGTTCTTGTAGATTTCGGGTAGAATTTTGCTCGTTTTAATATCGAAATCTAAGCTGGAACAGCACGTTATTAGCGGACGCACAAGCTGGACAGTATCGGATGTTTGGAGTGAAACGAATCAAGAAGATCGAGTCTAAGGCTGAAATTTTAAGGTTAGTAAGTTAATTCCATTCTGAACAACTTTTATGAAGGATGTTTGAGTTGAAATGGAGTAGAAACATGTAAACTTTTAGCTGGAAGTGACTGATAAGGAATTTCTGTGCAATCTGTAGTAGTGCGGGGGAATCTTGCAATATCTGACGAACTAAGACAAGTTAAGCTACGAAAATTTGAGGTAAGCTAGAAAACATACTTCTCTACAAGGTTGTAGAAGGGAAGAAGTTCTAAATTTGGCTGAAAATATGATTTGTAACAGATAGAAGCGAGAATAAGAGGGAAGGCAGAAGCTATGGAAGATAAGTATCGCTGGACGACAAGTAACGCTAAAAGTTTAAGCGTGAGAAGCGAGACGGGTAATGCAGGTGTTGCTAGAAGCCCTGCGTCTCACAATTCTCGCTAGGTCTCGCTGGATCTCGCTGATCAGGTGAGTATCGCTAGTCTTCCTCACCCTGGTATCGCTAGTAGCGTGTAGTGTAGTCCAATCTCACTAGTGGTCTTGCTAGTAGAGTTGAATTTTGCTCATTAAGATTTATTGATTAAATATGAATGGTTTAAGTTTGTTGGCTATGGAAAGGAAGTTTAGGAAAGATTAACCCAAGAAATGTGTATTTTTAGGCCAAGAAGAGATAGGAAAGGCGTAGAATCCATTCAAGGCCTAGAAAAGAGTTGTGAGTGACACTTCTTTTCTTGTTTCAACAATTCTATTGTACATGTCAGTTTGGTTTTTCTTATTTATTGATGTTTTTGCTAAACGATATTGAAAAACAGATTTATGGATTGATATTGATTTATGAAATGCCCTGTTTTCTTGTGAAGGATTTGACTATGAATGGTTTTGTATAAAGTATTGTATAAAACTAAAAGAAAAATGTTTTAGAGGAGGCTCAATGCTGAAGGACATGAGAAGGCATGTGAGTTTCCCCGAGACCCAGTACTGATGGACATGGAGAAGGTACTTGGGCAACCCGCCATGTTCCTATGTGCACATAGAGGTTATATGCTGGTGCGTTGAGTTTTGCTCCGCATCGAGCCCTATTTGTTTTTGACGTTGGGGCGTTGAGTTTTGCTTCGCCTCAACTAAGGGAAAAGTGTTGTAACCGTACTGTTTTACTTACGAATTGCTGAAAAACCATGTATGATTTGATAAAGGCATTTAAACGTGATTTAATCAATGAAAATGTGATGAATTCTATGTTTTACTCATGTTATCATAATTTGTTTAAATCCTGATGATTTTCGAACTAAAGAATTTGTTTAAAATTAGTCACTCACCGAGCTCTTAGCTTATGTTTTCAAGTTTTTCTTTCCCCTCCAGGTAGCAAGGACGTTCCTGGTGCGTTGCTTACTCTAACTGGCCCTGCTTAAGCTTCGAGTTTCCAGAAAATTGTCCTGTTTTGCAAAGTTGCTTGTATGTGAAACCTTATATAGGTGGCATGTAGACCTAGTTGTACATTTACTGGGAGTTGAAACATGGTTTTGTATAAGGGCTTTATGGAAGAGTTGTATTCTGAATTATCGTTTATATATATTAATTTCCTATATGTTATGGTTGATATATATTAAGGAGTGTTATGTATGTTGTAAACAGTATAGGACAAGGGTGTTAGTGGATGGTATGCGTCACAAAAGGGGTGATGTATACTGTCTTCACATCTCTTCTCGGGTTGGGTAGAGTAGCTTGGGAAGGGTTGTGACATGCAATGTTTTAGCTATGTCATTGGAAAAAATCTTAATCATTTTTTGCGTTTGATAAAATATATTTAAATTAAATTTATTAAAATCACTTTTAAAAACACGTTAATTTCACATTTACTTTCAATCTCCTAGCTTTTAGATTCTCCTAAAATCACGTAGAATTTTTAATTAATATTTAGTTTTCAGTTTTATACTGTAAACAGAAGATTTCTTTTATGTATTTATGTATTTCTCACCTAATCAAATTTATTTTCTATTTTTCATGCGTTAAATGCATCATTTTTTTTAAAAAAAAAAGTTTACCATATTGATGTTTTTTTTTAAATAAAATTATTTTTTTAATATTTAAAAATTAGTCTATAACAAACAAAATTTATCATGCTAAACAATAATTTTAAATTTTAAATTACAAAAAAAATAAAAATAAAAAATGATTGTAAGTCTATTTTAGTTATTATACCTAAAATAAGATGTTTTTGTATTTATTTACCAAACATTCTAACCTATTTTTTTAAGTTTAAGCTGAAATTTACTAACAATTATATTATTATTTTCACAGCTAATTTTTCTAAAAGCACAATTGTGAGCAATTATTTTGAAAACTACGCGATTCTCAAACGGAACCTGAATGTCATATTTGGAGGGAGCACCAAATGAGCAACATGAGGAGAGAGAAGTTCCAACCCACCCCTCAGTTGCATTTATATTCATTATTGTAATAATTATTTTTTGAGTTTCATTTATACCTCATAATGTATACAATACATATATATAAATATGACCCCTTCTTTTTTGTATAAATATATACTTTTATTTTTGGCCTTCCCCCGGAAAAAAAAAAAAAGAAAAAAGAAAAAAAAAATTGGCCGTTCCTTTTTCTTTCTTATGAAGCATAGTGAATATTATGGTATGGTTCCTTAACTTTGTCGTGCAATTAATATCCAATTAATCGATCTATTTATTATATTTGTTTGTTTATATGTTTTTTAATCTTTTCTTGAATCTGCAAACACAGGCTTTAAAACCTATCATAGTCCCATATTTGCCAATTTTTCTTTCGAAGAAAGTTGTAACAAATATTCCTTTACCGATTACTTCGTTAGACTAAATTATTAAAATTAGTCAGACAACCCATTATATACCTACGTTAAATTATCCATTAATCCAAAAATTTAAATTTATAATAATTTATACAATGAGCAATACATACTTAATTCATTCTTTTACGATTATCTATATTTAAATACTTTATTTAATCTTTTGATATTTTCTGGAAGAAAAAATATGTGATGATTTTTTTTTCTAAATATAGTATAAATTTGATAAAGAATCATATTATAATAAATGAAATTTATTGCCAATTTCATGTTTTTGTATAAAGAAAAGTTCTAGAAAATACTTGCTATTTCTTTTATCGTTCTTTAAACACTTGCGTTTTTTTTAAACAATAATAATAATAATAATAACAAATACTACAATAGCCAGATTACCTTTTGTGAGAAAAATAACAAGAAAATAATTCAATAATTCAATTTTAAACTTTCAAGTACGCTTCAACTCAGTTTAGTAATTTGATTTTTGATTTCTAATATTTAAAAAATAATTCTATAAACATCTCTTTTATCTACTTTTTACCATTATTTTCAACAATTAAAAGTAGTTTTTAAAAAGGGTTGTTATCAAACAGAACGAAATGAGCAAAAAAAATATTTATAAATATAGTAAAATTTCACTGCGATCTATCGTAGATAAACGGTAAAAATTATATTTATAAATAATTTGATATTTTTTCCATTGATAATGATTTCCTTTTAAAAAAATAATAATTGTTTTAAATGACAAAACTACTAAAATATTTTTAAATATAACAAAATGACATTGTCTATCAATGACATTTTGTTATATTTGTAAATATTAAACTCATTTTGCTATATTCGAAAGCACCCTCTAAATATACTTTTATTTTTAAAATTTGGCTAAGAATACAATTCTTGTATTTAAATGAAATGCAAATTATTGTAAGACCATTAAGAAGAAATAGACTTAGTTTTAAAAAAACAAAAAACAAAAAATAAAATGGTTAGCACAGCTTTAATATGTGTCTACAGAGAGAGATTTCTTTTTTTTCTTTTTTTTTTTTTTTTGAAAAAGATAAATAAAGAGTTTAGTATTACTATCACATGGATTTGCAACATTAATTGTAGTATGGTAGTGGTAGGAAGAACAATTAATAGGCTTTCTCCAATTCACTGTCACATTATGGTGGCTTAACCCACACCACACCTCCTCCTTCAATCTATATACCTATAGTTTTATTTATTTATTTTTTTCCCTATTAAATTTCCTTTTGGGCTGCTTTTTTCCACTCATTAATTTTATTATCATTATTTTAGACTTCCTCAAATATACTGAATAAACTATGTGCATTGTATTACTAAAAGACACAGAAATAATGCGTTGAGTAATACCAAAACTTTGTATCCCAATCAATTGAATTATTGACCCAAACTTAATGCTCCAACTCTCTAAGGATAATAAATTATTGATTTTTTACTTTTATTTTCTGCATCCTGAAATGTGTCAGAAACTATGGAGATCCATTTTCCGAACTATATTTCTACTACGGAAATTAAAACACATTAAATTAGGCGTTAAAATAGATTCCATTTTAGAGGATATTTTTAAACATGTCTCAAATAACTTTACCCTTCTCATAATTAATTGTTAATTTTAACGTTTCAAAAGTTTAATGGGAAAATTTCAAATACGTATTTCCTTTTAAGATTTTATTTTTTTGTTGGAAAAATTAAAAAACTATCAAAAAAAATTTTATTTTATTATTTTTAAATAATAAAAACAATAAAATAATTTTTTTTAATCATTATGCATTTTTCAAACAAGTTGGCGTAATCTTTTTCAAATTTATTATTTTTACATATTATTAGATTTTGTTTTTAAACCATCAATTGCATATGTGAATTTTTTTCTTTTTTTCAAAATTTCAATAGCATTAATTGTATACAAGGAAGTTATTTTCTTTTTTCCATTTTTAGTATTTTTTTATAAAAAAAATAAAGATTACAATACTATAACGTTATCATAGTGGTTGATATATTATATAAAAATTCATGATTATTTCATGCCAAATATACATGTAAATAATGGAAGTCTTTAACAATTAGATCCTATTTTAGTCCAATCGTGAGGAAAGCTCATGAATCAATAAAATTATGAACTATTTTCAAATATAACAAAATGGGTCAAAATATTTACAAATATAGTAAAATGTCAAGTTTATAAATGATAGACATGATAGACTACTATCATCCATTAGTGTCTATTAGTGTTTATAATTATCGCGACATTTTGCTATATCTACAAAGATTTTCAATATTTTCAATAATTTGTTAATTATGAGCCATAAGTTTGATTTGGACACACAAAGCACAATCATATTTCCGAAATGATTTGATAGTTGAAACCAATCTCTTATACAGGAAAAGGCATTAACAATATGGTTCAGAATACAGACTAAGCATAGCATTATGTCACATAAAACAAGAGGCAAAAAAGAAGGAAAGAATGAGATAAAATGAGTAAAAGTAAAGCATCCATTTGAGAGTCAATGCCCGAACCATACAAAGTTTACAACATTGGTGGAATGAACGGCTTAGAAAAAAGTGTGGAAGCACATATGGTGCGTTCTTGACTCTCTCAGTGGACTCTGGAGCTGAGATATTGAACATCATGAGTTTCTCCCCAAACCCCCAAAACTAAACTATAACAAAAAACCAATTAATAACAACAACAATATTGGCTGTAAAATGGGAGTGGAATGGCAGGAGCTTTGCTTTGGCAGCAACAGCAGTAAATAATGGCTTAGCACATTCAAAGCCCCCAACTAACCCTCAGATTCAATTTCGCCACCACAAACACTCCCACTCCCACATCTCATCGATGTATTAATGTTATGTAAGACCCAAACAGTTGTGGAGCAGAGCTTCAAAAACCAAAACAAAAAAAAGAGAAAAAGAAAAGAAAAGAAAAGAAAGGAAATAGTGTTGAATTGGATACTCCCTTCCCTTCCATTCCTCCTCTCCTCAAGAACTATGACAATTTAAGGCTGTCTTGATTTGGTGGACAGTGGTGCTGATAAGGTTATTAACTGTTGTGACTGACTCCAAGTTCAGCTTCCCAGACGGCAAGCTGCTCACTAGTATCTGAAATGCAACCGTCACCAGAGAGCCTCCTGCTCTGTTGTTCACATCTGAGCTGCTCGATGTGCCCTCTCCTTGGTCCCGTCGACCGTCTGGTAAAATTGTGAATCCTGAGGGCAGCAAAGGAATACTTGATGGGTCCTCTCCACTCATTGCAACATTCATGGCTGGTAGATCCACAGGGCAGTACACAACAAGTGACCCTGATGAGTCTATGCAACTCTCTTGGAGAATCAACATGTTGTTCTGACTTGTATTGAAAGCCTTTTCAAACAAGAAAAAGAAAAAAGAAAAAAAATGTATATAATACATAAATACACTCTCCAGTTTATTCCATCATTAAACTTCCTAGTAAAGCTTTGGAAGAAAACAACACAAGAGTCTCACTCTGAGAACAGATATGCAATTCCCTGGATGAGATCCGTTGGATATATGAGCAACCTCTTGAACTGGATTGCCATCCGAGAGAACATCCCACTGATGCAACATTAAACTTACACAGTTAATGTAGTCATTGTCGTCATAAAGTGTTTGACCAATAATCTGAAATTTTGAATTCACAAATACCTGGGATCTGGTTCTGTCGTTCTTAAAGAAGTTAAAGATGATTTGAGGGGAAACTGGGAGCCAAATGGTTGTAGCTGCACTAAGAACCACACCATTAGGTTGGCCAGAATCTGTGCTTTTATGCACTGTGACACGAACACCAACCTCATTCATCCCAGAAAGGGTGGTCCAACGGTGTCCATGGGATGTGCTGATACTAGCACAAAAATTGTTCACCATTCGTTGTGCTAGTTTCATCATGCTTCTTTTTCCTTCTGGCGATGGAATTACTACGAGAATATAACAATCCTTTACGACATTAGTAACAAAAAACAATGTACTTAATTGTAAAACAGCAAAATCAACCTTAGATCGGACGTTACCTCCGCTAAGATCCTGATTGGAACTACCAGTCACCATTAAACAAGCAAACCTTTCAGCCATCCGCTGAAGAGTTGCAAGCCACCGTTCAGCACCAAAGGCTAATCCGCTATGAATAAGATCTCTAAAAAGCCAATGAGTCGAGCCTCTATCTTCCACTTCCACATGCTCAATCCAAGTAACCTGTTCCCGGTGTGCATTGTCCAATGAGAAGAAATTTGGGAACATAAAGTATGAAGTTTCAATCATAAAGAAAAATGCAGAACAAAAATAAAGAGGCAAAACCTTGGAGTAACCATTAGGCATGTCCTGTATCAAGCAACCAGAGGGAAAGCGGTGACATTGAGAATGAGAAACTATTTGGTTTTCTCTGGGGATATTGTAGGAAACATCAACCACAGCCCACACACCCTGCTCAATTTGTTGACAATATCGGAGGACGTAAAAATGACGAGTTGGAACCAATGGGGAGAGTAGCTGCAATTCTTGGTACATCTGCAATTCAAACACTTTGGACTCAAAAATTAGGAAACTGAAAAAGTAAAGTGACATTGAAGATTACGTCTAGCTAGCTATATACCAGTTGCAAGGAGCCATTCTGACTTCCCAACATTCCGGACGATATAACTTCAATTGTTCTTGCAATGGAGACAATTGTGGGAAATAACTCTGTCCATTTGTTCTGCACACTCAATTCAGTAACTTCAATTCCATTGTTGTAACTATTAAGAAATAGCGATGTGCGAAGAGGGAGGGAGAGTATTGTAGCCATACCGAGTCCATAAAAATGTCAACCAATGCTGCACTACTCATGATCACGATGCCTGAATCTCTAGATGCTTCGGTTCGAAAATGGAGATTCTGCAAGGGAGTGTTGGGTCTTGGAAAAGCATGTCCATAGGTTTCAAGGTCAAGAAGGTCACGACCATCAGTTGGTGATTTCATCCAAAATGGCTCATTAGTTTGAGAAAGCCTGAGTAGCTCTGCCATGGCATTTGTGGCAATTTCAGTCATGAGGGACTTATCCACAGAGGAGAGGTGAATTGGGTGCAGGTATGGCAAACTGGGAACACTTGTAGAACTTGCAGGAAGCAAATCAAGATCAAGAGAAGGGCATCCCATTTCTTGGGAGGGAAAACTACCCATGGACAGCTCTAAGGAGGAAAAATGAGAAGGTTGAATGGGTGGAAGTTGAGAGATTGGCCTCCCAATGTACTTGGCTGCAATGCTAGATACTCTATCAAGCTGCCCAAGAAGAAAAATCACACATCAATTCAGTCTTTTTTCTCATGGTTGGGTAATTTTTGTAAAGAAATAAAAGAAGAGAGTAAGAATAAGAACCTCTTCTTTCAAATGGGAGTTTTCGATTCGAAGTTTGTGCTCGTCGAAGTAAGGGTCCTGAAGGGGAGGGCCACCGCAGGAGGGACAAATGACATTTTTGAGTGCCTCTTTGATGGCTATGTTCTCGCATCGAATCTTGTCGTTCTCCGCCCGAAGTGCACTATTATCTGCCCTTTCATGTTGTGCCTGAACAATAATTAAAATGGGAAAACATATTAGAATCTTTATACAGAATCGAGGCTCCAAAATCAAGGCGTTGAAGAAAGAGAAAAGACATAGAATTAGAAACCTTCATCTGGGTCCTCCGATTCTGGAACCAAAATTTGATTTGGCGAGGAGCCAATCCCAACTCTCTACTTAACTGTAACCTCTGCTTCTCATCCGGGTGGGGGCATTCTTTAAACATTCTTCATTTCCCGAACAAAGCAAAAGAAAAGAAGGTGTAAGAAGAAGAGAAGTGAAGGCATTTTAGAGAGAAGCAAGAAAATAAACGAAAAGGGGATTTACGCCTCGAGCCTCTGAATCTGGTTGGCATTGTGACGATGGTAGCGTTTCTTCCTGCGTTGAGGGTCGGAGGAGGAATCGTTGTCCCAACCAGAGCCACCACCAAAGTCCATTGGGTATGATGCTTAATGCTTGTGTTATGTGAAGTCAGCTAATGAGTTGGAGCATCCCATTTCATCTTCATGGAAAAGAATAATAATACCATGGACTGAAATTGGATCGACAGCAAACAAACAAGGAAGAAGATATGACGATGAGTATATATATGTATATTTATTTATATATATATATTTTTAAAATTTTGGGGGCGGGCTTCCCAAATACCCAAATCTCATTACTAAATATACCGAAACGGTTACGACGGAGCTGAAGAAATGGAAAAATTGGATTGGGGCTTTGATTTAGGAGAGAAATCTTGGGGTGTAATTATGATTAAAGAGAAAATGGAAGAATTATGAAGAAGAAAGGCAAACAAAAAGGCAAAGTCAGCGGTGGTGATGATCCCTTAGCCACCATTCCTCCGGCAGCCCCCGTTGATGTCTCTCTTTCTAATTCAATGAAACAAAACACAAAAGTGTAACCGAAAACCCATTTCCATTTCCATTTCCATCTCCATTTCCATTCCCGTTCCCGTTCCCATTACAAGCACAAGTGAAATTCATGATTCAAAATTCAAACATTATTGAAACAAAGGTGTGAGTTGGGTGGATGTGGATTTATAAGTTAGAGATGGGGGAATGAAGAAAAGTAGAAAAGAAAAAGAGTTTGGGTGGGAATGGAATGGCCATATATTAAATATTGACCCTGAGCCCCACGTGTGTACACTATTATGGAAACCCTTCATTTTAATATTAATGTCGCCCTCATCCCTCTCCTTATCTCCGCCGTCAACCGCCCATCTTTTTCCATTTTCCGGCCATCTTCTTTTTCTCTCTCTTTCTCAGACTTTCCAATTCCCAAATCCATTCCCTCTTGCTTTTCTTACCCATGAAATTACCCCATCAAACTCACCAATTTTCAACATTTTCCCTCCCCCTCCCCCATTCCTCTACATTCCAAAGTTTTCTCCATCTATTTTAATTATTATTTATTATTAATTTTGGGGTTAATGGATGGAAATTAGATATGGTGGTTTTTGTTAATGTCGTTGTTGGTGGAGGAGCAATGAGGGTTTTGGTCTTTCATTTATAAGAGGTGGGGACGGTGTCAGAGAAAGTTAGAGCGGGCTGTGTTGTGTTGTTCCCTTTACGATGCCTTTCAAAGCTTCATATCCTTAGGAGTTAGGAGTTAAGAGTTAGGTCCACTCCTCTTCCCTTTCTCCCTTCCTCCTCCTTCTTCTTCTTCTTCTTCCTTTTTGACTTTTTTACATCTTATTTTCCACATTTTCTCTTTTCAATTCTAAATCTTCCTATTCAATTTTCTTTTTCAACCTTCTTCCATCTTCAGTTTTTTCTTTTTAAGTAAAATAGAGCCCAACAAATTCGAACCACGTACCTTTTACGTCCTAACATATTCGTATTCGTATTCTTGTTCAACTATGTTTATTTTGGTTCTGTCTTTCAAATTTAGGTTTTTTATATATTTTATTTTTAATATAGTATGGACTTTTAATTTTATAATAATTATTTTAGATGACAAAATTATTGAAAATATTTAACAAATTTACTGTCTATCGTTGATAGACAGCTAGCTATAGACATTTATGAGTATAAATAGTGATAGATGATACTAGTTTATCAATATCTAATTTATAAATATTTTGACTTATTTTATTATAAATCTTAATTTTATGTCATCTTTAATAAATTAATTGTTGTATTAGATACAAATGTAATTTTATATTTTATTTCATACATGATTGACTTTCATATAGTGAAATATGAATAAAATATATATGAAGTAAAGTATAGATTGACTATTTAAAATGTTTCATAAATAATTGAAACATATGTCTGTCTGTAATGTTGAAAAATATATATATATATATATATATATTTATTTAAAGAAAAAAAAATAGAAAATTAGAATATAAAATTGTAGTCCTTCCACTAACTTATAGGTTAATTAAGAGACGAGTAATAGAGGTTAAGACTTTTAAAGGGGGGAGGAATAGAGGTTATTAGTAGGAGTGAGGTTGAGTGTAGAATTCCAATATATGAGATAGGGATTAATATCAACGACGTAACCTAACTTTCTTTTTAATTCAACTTTTTTTAGTACACAAAAAACAAAAAACATGTAAATAAAGTTCAAAACTTTCGTCTTTTAAAGAAAGAGAAACATAACCATACCATCTTTACTGATTTAAACTTTACCTTTCATCCAATTAAATTTTAAATTTTAAATTTTAAACTTTCATCAAGGTTATACCGTTTTATTGTTTTCAAGTACAATTATAATTGTTTTTTTTTTTTTTTTTTAATATAACATCGAGAGTTCGTGGATTCGAATATTTCACCTCTAGAATGGAAGGTTATTGTTATCTTTTGAACTTTAATTTTAAAATTCGTTTAATTTGTTGCAAATTTTACTTTCTAATAGCCATTTGTTTTACTTTTTAAAAAAAATATATTTTTATGGAGTAGTTGCAAATATAACAATCATATTCAGCATATTTGTAGATATAGCACAATAAAAAAATGCAAATATAGCAAAATTTAAATTTTTCTTTCAAAGCTGATAGACCATATTAGTAGCAAGGTCTATTTGTGATAGACCATATCAACTGGTAGAAGTCTATTACTGATAGAATCTATGATTGATAGATTTTGCTATATTTGTAATTTTTTAAAAATGTTGTTATACACTTAATTATTATCCGTAAAAGTGTTATCCGACGCAATTATCCTTATATCAATTGGATTATGTTCAAGTTAGCATCAATTATCGATGTTGTGCAATAACCATACTTTTAATTGTATGTCAAGCTTGATTTTTGTTACAATTGTGTGAGTTGAAAGATTTCTATTTTTTTAATCAAAATTAAATAATGAATTTTGTGAATATTAAAATAAAAGCCTAGGGTTTACATCGATGAAATTAAGAACTTATACTAAAAAAGTTGATTATTATGCCATATACGAATTTAAATTGATTATTTTAGCACAAAGAAATTATTAATACTTAAATCTTAGTTATACCACATGTTAATTAGCTTTATTAATTTAACTTTGAAAAAAAATAATAAACAACATGTGAGAGTGAAAAATTCAAACATTTGATTTTTTAGTTGAACATATATATACCTTGACTTAATTGACACCTCGACTTAATTGACTTATATTTTAGTTGAACATATATATACCTTGACTTAATTGACTTATTCTTGAATCTTGGAAATAAAAAATGATTTTTTTAATGATAATTTCATCTATGATATTCTTTTATGAATGTCTGCTTTTGTTAAAATTCATTTATTAATTTGTTAAAAATTATATCATTGTGATATAAGATTAAAATTAAAATTTATATATAACGTTGAACATAAGTGTTATTTTTTAATTTTGTACATGAAAAAGTTAATTGTAATTCTTTTTTTGTTGCTAATACTTAAATGTTAGTAAATTATAAAACGATTAGAAAAATGAAAGCAAGACCAATGAAAATTAATAAACAAAAAATAAAAATAAAAAAATGAGGCATGTAATATCCCTTTATATTTTTTTATCATATGATTTTGAGAAAATTTAGTTATTTAGTTTGCTTATTTTTTATTTTATTTTATTTTTTAACTTATTTGACTTTAGACCATATAGTTTCACAAGTTGTTGCCGTATCTTTTGGTAATAATGTTTGTATTCTTCTTTGTTTCAAAATAATAATAATAATAAACTACTTTTACATTTCAAATGTGAATATCCATCATCATTGTGGCTCCCTTCATATTTTAATATATTGAATTAGATAATAATGTAGAAAATAAATAATCAATTCAATATTTTTCAAAATATAATAGGAGTAAGGAAATTCAAACTACCACTGACTTTGCACATACATACAATATGTTAAGTTGAACTATATTTGTTATTTTGGTAATAATAATCAATTCAATCCTCGACTTTAATTATTTCATTGATATATGTTTATGTTTATACTTCCAACCAAGAGGACAAAGATTCGAATGTCTCTTTTTCTTACGTTGAACGCACTAAAAAAGAAAAGAAAAAAAATTTCATAAATATAATTTGAATTTTAGATAGTACACCAAGAATCATACTCAAGACATGTTGTCTGAAAATGTAATTATTGTTTGAAGTTAAGTTTTAATTGAAAAAGATTTAGATAGTGGGGATATTTACCTTGAAAAGTAAAGCTTAAAAAGAAGTCTAAAATTTAATTAGAAAGGTTAAAAGTCATTAAGCTATTGAATCTGGTTAGCATTAAAGTGATGGGTTTTATGAAAGAAAGAGGAATTGGTCCCACATTAATAAGAGTGAGAGAGTATAAAGTTGTGTGTGTGTGCACAATGCATTTCATTGGTCCCCTTCCCTTTCCTCCTCTACTTGTAATTATAAATTATAATTCAGCTGGACACATGCATAATCTATAATAATTGTCACCCTTGGGGAAGGTATACCCAAACTATTAAATTTTCATCCATATTTTTATATTTTCAAGAGTTTCACATCCATCTCGACCTCGGGAGCGAGTCGGTATTTTTATTTTATTATTTTAAAAAAAAGAAAAACATAAAATATATATATATATATATATATATATATATAAAAGAAAGAGCTAATGTAAATATAATATAAATAATATTTAAATTTATTTAAAAAATAGATTGTTTTCAAGTATAGTAAAATGAGCAAAAATATTTATAAATATAACAAAATATCACTAATAAATAGCGACATTTTGCTATATTTAAAAATATTTTTAGTAGTTTTGTAATTTAAAACAATTATCCTTAGAGAAACATAAAATGTTTATTTATTAATTTAAATATTATTTTTTTAGTTTTTGAATTCTTGTTTTTTTAGAAATATCATCAATATCGATATTTTAGCAAAATTTCAACCAATATTTATGTGAAATTGAAAACTCGATATTTCTATCAATATTAAAAATTTAAACTTTAGTAATATAAGTAAAAGTATGCTTGATTAATTGACACTATTAAGATAAATTAGAACATCGTTAAAAATGGCTTATTTGAACTATATATATATATTAGATGTTTGCAAAATAAATTTTATGGTGGAAAGAACGAGAACTTTGTCAATATGAGAGCATAAATTAACTAGTATAAATTTGTATTATAAATATCGAAGTCTAAGATTCTATCTCCTCATCTGCATCTATTGGAAAAAAAACAAAATTTGTAATATAAGATATATTTATTGTATAATGTCTAAAAAATAAGATATGTATTTGTATAACGAAAATAGATATTATTACTGAGTTGGGGGAGACTTTTGTGTAGAGGAGGACCAAACCTTTCATTTACCTTATCTCAAATTAAATACAAAGAGCAACAATTATTAATTAAAATTCAGCTTAAAATTCTAATTTACCATATCTATATTTTAAGGGTTGTTCTGTTTATGTAGTGTGATTTTTTTTTTCCAATGGCATATATAAGATGGAAATTCGAATGAGATTAGTCGAGGTATGACGTAAACTAGTCGAAACACTCACATATTTAAAAAAAATAATAATTTAATAAATTTTTTATTTACATATTAATTTTTTTTTATCAAATATTGATAATATATAGAGAATAAATGTTACAAATATATTAATTTTTTTTATCAAATATTGATAATGTATACAGAATAAATGTTACAAATATCAAACCACATAGACAAAATTATTGTGTTTTAAAGTTCAAAAATTGAATCAGTATAAATAATTATGTATGAAACTTCATAGAAATGGTTATTTTCATAATAGTTTAGTGAAAAAAAGAAAATGTTTCTTAAACGTACATGAATACAAAACAATTATCATGATATTGCTCCTACTTGGTTACATTTTAATTTTTAGGTTTATTTTATAAAATATCTCAATTTATTGGACTTTTTAATCATCTTTTAAATTGAAAGCATGATTTAAAAAAAAAAAAATTATTTTCCAATATATGAAAATGAATCCAAATATTTATAAATATAACAAAATTTTACTATTTATCTATAATAGACTGTCATAGACTACAAATGATAGATACAGATAGTAATCTATTACAATCTATCGTAATCTATTGCAGATGTTTATGATACTTTGCTATTATTTATAAATATTATCAATAGTGTGTCATTTAAAATAAATTTTCTTTTAAAATTTTTAATAGAATAAGTAGATATAATTTTGAAGTTAGTGGATTCAAATTTTTACCCAGCATATACCCAGCATATATTGTTGATAAAAGAAAGTATTTATTTTTCTTTTAAAATGTGTTAATATTTTAAAAGCAACTTTAATTTTTAATATATTTTTTAAGAAAATATTTTTATCACATGTCAATGTAAAAATAGTTAGGTATCAAATAATTAATGAAAGCTACATGTAGATTAGTACGGCAAGATTTGTATATATACTAATAAATACTGGAATGCAATCTAAAAAATGAGGATATTTAGTTCATCCCTAATTAAGTGATTAAAATTTAAGTTCTTAAACTTCTACAAGTGTTAAAATTAGACCATTAAACATACAATAATTATACAAATTGGACCCACAAAATGATAAAAATTGGACTCTTAAACTTATACAAATGTTACAATTTATATAATTATATAAGTTTGAAGGTTCAATTTGATTCAATTTTAGTCACTTATATAATTTTAAGAGTTTAATTATTAAAATTGAAAGTTTAAGGGTCTAATTGCAATTATTACCATATATTCATGTGTGGTTTTTGCAATTTGCCTAAAAGAAAAGGAAAATCATATAAGAGATCAAAAAGTAAGAAAATTTTTGCATAATGTCAATTTTACAATTATATACCAAAATACATGACATCAACTTCGAGATTAGAATTTCAAATTTTCTAATATGGATTGAACTATATTAAAAAAAAAAAAAATTAACTTTTTTTTTTTTTTAAAGAATTTCCAAATACTTTCAAAGGTATCTATATACCTTCATTTTTCATCTCATCAAGAACAAGTAAATGTGCATTCAATTTTTTTTAAAAAAAAATATTTTCCCATCTTTAATGAGAATTTAAATGCTGTTTCTTTAATATGTGGTGACATAGAATAATTATTAATTAAATCATTTTTAATTTAATAATATACCGATTAAGAGATTTGAACTCTGAACCTCTTAATTCGAAAGTATATATTTTATGTTAGTTGAAAGTACTCGAGTTAGCATTAATTACATATTTATAGTATTTTGGAATTTATAAAATTTTAATATTTTTACTTGAATAATTAAATAAACATAAATAATGTATCTGTTCAATTTCCTTGCAATAAGGGTAATAGGGATGGAGATAAGGAACTGCGTCACCTAAAGAACTTACTTCCAAATTGAGATACCTACCGATTTATTTTCGTTCATCAGCCATATTTCTTTAAAAATGGTGTACATAATATTTTCATTATAATTAGACCTTGCAACTATAATTATGGATAATTATGAAACTTATTTAATAAAAACAAACCATATGTGTATATATATATATATATATATAAATGATTAAAAGTAAAAGGAAATCAAAGTAGAATATTGCGTGACACACACATGACATTAGTGAAATAAAAATATCGGATTAATGTGGAGATATGGGAATTAAAAGCTGAAAGAAGAACATTGGGTTTAAATGGCCATGACTTATATGTGTATCATTTCCCTACTAACTACTCTTTTTTTCCCAACTTTCTATATCCATCCTTCTACATTTAAATCTTACATATGTTGATTATTTTTCAGGGATGCTTTTGAAAATTATTAAAATAATATATATATATATATATTTTGGAATAGTTAAAATATTGATGGTTAAGATAATGCCTATTATACTGGTGTTATCATAAAGTCAATAATGGACAAGATATATAATGTATGGAGAGTTGTAAGTGTAGGAAAAAGTTTTTCATTCGCCATCATTATTGATTAGAAAATTATTTTAAATGACGAAATTGTTGAAAATATTTACAACTAATAGCAAAATACACAGTCTATTACAATCTATCGCAGATAGACAATAAAATTTTGCTATATTTGGAAAGAGCCCTTGTAGAGTACTATGTGTCATCCGAAAAGAAAGTTCCTTAAATTTTGTCACATTCCAATAACCATTGGATATCAAGTTGTCACTTGAATAGCCAACAAGAATGAAAGCTTGAAAGATTTTTTCTCGAAGAACCACTGGTCTGCATAAGATGTCATAGAAGATCCATTTTCAATTTGTCATTTGTCTCATTTGGTTGCTAGCTTCATTCCTCAATGAATTTTTCTCCGTACATAAGAAGGTTTCTCCTATAATCTCACATTAGTAAGATTCAAGATTAAGAGTCTATTAGGAAATATAACTCAACAGTAATTGATGATATACTCATGAAATTGGAGGTTCAAATTTTCATAACTCTACTCGTTCGAACTGAAAATTATTTATTACCGTGATGATTATTAGCTGTGACTAAAAAAGGGAAAATGAATTGAATGGAGATTGATGATATTGAACAAATGTGGTTATGTGATGTCATTTATTTGTAGGGAAGGATACAAAATTAAACATGAGTACTGCTCATTCAGGAGAGGCTTCAGAAGGTTTACTAAGGGCTTATGATGTCACAATTCATCATCAATTAATGCTTCAATAGTGTATTAATTTTAGCTCCAAAAGCTCCTTTACTAACAAGTTTCAATACCAAATATTCTACTACAATAATCATGCCCTTCTCAGCTACAATGACAATCAACCTAACTTTTTCTTTCATAAATAAAATCTACTCTACTTTTGATGCATTTACAGAAATATCACAAGATAAATACATGTTTTAAAAAAGAATATAGAATGGAAATTTCACATTAAAAAAAAAAACCATAATTAAAATTTAACTTAAATTTAAATATATATCTTTATATTACATCACATCACACACGCATAATACTAAAAATAGTTTTTGTTTTGTTTGCTAAATACCATTTCGATCTCTATACTTTGAGACAAATTCTATGTTGTGCTTTTAAATGTTCACATTTAGTCATTGTACCTTCTTTGAATTTGGAGAAAATCATAAAGTTATTTTCATTTAATAGAAAGAAAAATGTGAATATATTTTAAAGAAGTTTGAATCTTCTCACTCTCATATATTTTTTTCACTATTAAAAAATCTTTTTTTTTTCATTTTTCTTTTTCTCATATTATCTTCAATGTGAACAAACACTGCGTCGTGTCTCATAAGAAAATTGAACATATAGCACAAATTACACTTTCATTTGGAAATATAGCACTACATGGAACTTTTCAAATTATACCAAGGCGCTTAGGGGCATGTGATTTCATTTTCTGTTAAACCTAATATGTCTTTGACATCTTCTTTAATTACACTGTAATTAATCGAAAAATTTTATCAATTATATTGTAATTAATTTATCAAATTCATAATTTGGACTCTATCAAAATCATAGCAAAATGCATATGCACATGAATTCATTTTCTATTAATCCTAAAATGTCCTTGACAAATTCTTTAATTGCACCATAATCAATCCAATAGTTTTCATTAATTATAATGTAATTAATTTCCTCTTTCCATATTTTAGCATAAACTTCAAGTTGAAAATTTTCCAAATTTGTATTTAAAGAATCTTCAAATGTTGATTTGAATTTTCAAATTTCATATCATATTACCTTTTCTAAATTAGATTGTTATATATATATTCTATTTCCGGAATCCTAACTAAATCATACCGTTTCAAAATTATTTTTATTATTATCTTTATCATGATTTCATTTTAAACATCAAATACAGGATACATTTCATTTTTTTTTTTTTACCAATTCTTCTTATTTTAAAATTTGGATTCATCATCATCTTTATTTTAATTCCATTTTAAACATAAATATAGGATTTAGTTTATAATTCCTTATCTTTATCAATGAAATCAGCCTCAAAAGAATGATAGGAGCATCACTAATCAACGATTTGACTCTCTAATTGTGAATTTTTCTCTTAAAGTTTCTAAATATCGATGGAGTAGTTTGATAATTGAAAGAGGAGAGTTTTTGAATCTGTTTTGTGATTATTGTGGAGTAGTGAAGAGAGTTTGGCTCTATTTTGGGGTTATCATGGGGAAGTGAAAAGAGTTTGATTATTCCTTCTGGATTGGAAGTGATTGATGCAAAAAGGGTTTTTGCTTTTAGAGAAGATGAACCGAACCGACTACCAAGGTTCCAAATTTGAAAACTTATTGACACATATTCCAACCCATCAAAGATATGTTGATAATTTTAAACGGGTATAATTACAATGTATTTAATAATATTTCTCGATAAAGTAGTAACATCTCATTTACATGGCTAAAGTAATTTGAACTTTTAAAAAATTGTAATTACTTATTTTCTACCTCGTTTTGCCATTTTTTTTCAAAAGAAAACTTGTTTTTGCTATTTTTCTGAATGAAAAATAAAAAACTACTACTGCTCTTGTCAACCGTATCTCGTATCAAATGATGTGAACTTTCCAAACGTTGAACTTTTAAATCCATTAGATAATGAAACGGGCTTTAAGGACATGATAAGCATGTGATGAAAATGAAATCCAAGTAAGTGTTTGGCTTCAATACTTGTCATTCATTAAGGAGTCTCATTGCTATTGCAAAATAATGTCTAGAGAGGCACGTGATGAAAATGAAATCCAAGAATACGAATCCTTGAAGTAAAAACATTTCAAAACTACAAAAGTTCAGGAGGGTCTATACAGTGGTAAGCAAAAGAAAAAGGGGAAACCCAGTTAATTGACAAATTAAGGTGTTTGGGAGTGTTATTAAGTAAAAAGACTCCTATTAATTATAAACACTTCAGTAAAAAAATGTTCAGCAACAAATCACTCACCTATTTAGTTTTACAAAGTACTTTCTTTTTTAATATCCTCGAGTGTTCGTGCCAATTTATGTGCACCTCGACTAATTACAGGAGACAACTCATCTAACTCTATAATATTTAGGTATCAAAAAAACTCTTAGGATACTAAATCTTAGGTAAATAGCCATCATGGATTAAACCTATGACCTCTTAGCCATTTATTGTGACCATGTCTCTTTTTTTACCACTCCATGATGGTTAGTAGTTAGTGGATTATAATAATTCGTGTACGGGGAGCAAGCCATTTTAGTTTGTGTTTGGCGTATAAATATTTTTTATTTAGGTAAGGAATAGTAAATACTATAGCAAAGAAGAAGAGAGAGAAGTGTAAACTAGTAAATACTGTAGTAAATTCCATTATCATATTTGGTGCCCAAAACAACCCCCAGATACTTTGTGACAAGCAAAAGTGTTAGATTGGGTTCTTTTGCCTTAATTGCTTGACTAAGAAGTACTTTGAGCACTAAGTACAATGACCAACTTAGTGCCCCAAACTCTTCTGGCACTTAAGTTTTTATGAACAACAAAATAAAAATATGCTTTTGGCATTAGACTAGAAATAGAACTACTGATACTGGGCTTATGCACATTTATAATTACATATTCTTTAAAGAACAATACTTGCTTAAGCACCGCTATTAACTTTACCATATGCTGTATTTTTAGTTGCTTAAAAATTTTAATAGGATTAATAATTACAAGAGAAAAAAAAATGACAAATAAAATTATCACATTGAAAAATGTGACCAATGTATATGACAATGCTTATCTTAAAAAAGGCTCCCTTGAGGAATTAGTTAGATTGAGATGTTTGAACTCGAGATAGACGTCTTTTCCTGTATCTCCAAGCTACTTGAATGCGCGTTGCCGCTAGGTACCTCCAGTAGGGTGATTCATACCTGCCAAATTTCATGTTAGTTCGTATAGTCGGACACTTCTTAAACATACAATGCCTTTCAGATTATATTATTTTCACATTTGGAGTAAGGCACAAGAAAATTCAGCTCGCTGCTGTAAACATTTTCCACATTAAGGTTTTGACTTTGAGGCTTTAAAGTTTAAACATTTGAATCGGATGATATATCAACAGAAAACAATGCAGAGCCTATGGCTAATAATATTTGGGACTATTTGTTAAGGTTGGACTTAGCGCGTGAGGCACGCACAACCTTTAGAGACAGAAAAGTAATTGAAGAAATAAAACAAATAAACAGGGAATAATTGTTTGAGGAAGATTATTGGATGGGAACTTTTTTTTTTTTTTTTTTTTTTTAAAAAAAAAAAAAAAAAAAGGAAAAAATTTTTTAAGAAAATTATTTGGATGGGAATTTTTTTTTTTTTTTTTTTAAAAAAAAAAAAAAAAAAAGGAAAAAATTTTTTAAGAAAATTATTTGGATGGGAATTTTTTTTTTTTTTTTTTTAAAAGAAAAAGGAGGAACGTTTGAAGCCTATCCAAACAAAAGTCAGTTACTAAAAGTAGAAACTCAATAAACTTGACATTTATAGAGATTACCTTATGGCTCCTTGAACACGTGGATTTCGCAAGAATCTAGAAAACATACTAGTCACTTCTTCAAGGTCTGCAACCCGGAGAGAAAATGCTTCAACATTACTTAAGCATTTTACTGTCCGATTGCTGACCAATCTCGGTGCTGGAACTTGATGCCGCTTCATATCTGTAATTAAATCATATATTTCGGTAAAATTGTGCCTATCGTCTTTGATTTTGGACCTCTTACAATGAAACAATTGCAAGTTGAAAACTATGACCATGAGAACAAGCCCATCAATGCAAGCTTGAAACACGCATTGAGAGTACAAATACCTTTGTTTATGGAGGAATGCTCAAGACACCATGCTAGAAGTTCCTCGCCGCAGACATCTCCTTCAGATAAGGGAACCACAATCCCATTTCCATCTACACGGCTCTCCATTTTCCCACGTACGATGAAAACCATCTTCTCAATTATATCTCCAGCAGAAAAAACTTCACTTCCTTCTATGTATGTCTTCTGCCGCAGTCTCTCACGTATTGCGTCTAAAATAGGCTCATAGTCCATCAGTGCAAAAATGCGAACCTGAGTCAAATTTTCAATAAAACATTGCCACATCGGCTCAAATCTGTCGTCCATTATAATACTAATATTCCCAGTGCCATTGAATTTTTCGATAGACAACAAATATACATGTGAAATCGCATTTGAGTGTATAAAACAAAGTACCAACTGTTTGTTTGGATGAAAAACAAAATTTTTTCTTTAAAGGAAAAGCTAGAAGAGAAATCATGTAGAAGTTATTCTCACCCCTACCTCCTATGATTATCACACAATGTTTCACTACTGAAGTACGGTTGATTTATAGTTTTCATGATGCTTTATAGGAGTCCTGGAAATATATTTTCACTAAGAAAAAGCTGGAAGAGAAATCATGTAAATTGCAGCAATGGACTATCTTGCTCGGTTGTAGATGAGTAACCAGCTATAGGTCTTTTGCACTGGAATCAAACCTTAGATTCTAAGGTTCATAGTACAAGCACTATGACAATTAACCTGTGCTCATTTTAGCCTGCAAGTCTGTTGCATTGTATACATGATTTAAGAAAAGTATCATTACTATACGAAAAGAAAATTGAACTTGTATTCTGATACCAAGCACTTGCTTTCTTATGAAAACTAAGATTGTTGAGTCTTTGGATGTTCGTTCTTTCACTAGATTGTATGTTAGATGAAGTCTTTTCTTCTAACTTGCTACTATTTTCATTTCGATCAAGAAAGTTAAAAAAGTTCTAATTTTAAACCTATTGCAAGTTAAGCTTTTAAATGATTACTACCAAAAAAAAAAAAAAACCTTCTTATTATTGTAGATAAGATCTATATTGATAAATAATATTTTACTTATCAATAAAAATAAAATTCCCACCTTGTTAACAAATCTAAAGAGATGTCGTCTTATGTTTCTTTGTAGGTCCTCAGGCAAATTTTCGAAAATCCTCTCTTCATTTACGCCTCTTGTAGAAGCCCAGTTGTATCTTTCAGCCTGTCGTACTTGCCTATATAAAGGGAAATAATAAGGGTCAATTTGAAACAATGTTAGGATGTGCAATATTATAGCTCATTAGTTATGAAGCACCAAAGTCCACCACACACACACAACTGACTCTATATATAATTTTTCCAGTCAGGATAAGTAAGAACAAACTAGACGTGAAAAAATGTAAGTTGAATTCACTCAAACATATTCAAAGTCAATTTTTCTATAATAATAATAATAATAATAATAATAATAATAATAAAAAAAGAGAGAAAGAAAGAAAGAAAGAAAATTGAAATTTCACGCATCTAACTTTTTAGATAGGGAGAAGTGTCCTAGAAACTTAATTAACCATAAGACCAGATAGGAAACTATATAATTTAATTAAGACGAGGAATTTATTACTACAGGACTCAATTATTAAAATGATAAAGTGACTGCACCTTCTTAAATTCTCTGGTAAGCGACGATGCTCCATCCATTGCTCAACATCACGACGTCTTAGTGACATTTCTAACCTCCTGGATAGAATTAAAAAACAATTGGTCCCCTTAATAGCTAATATGGGTAAACTTCTTAATACACAAGAAATTTATATCTGGAGAAAGAAAAGGAAAAAAAAAAGTCTTTGCTTGTGTGCAGTAAACACGGATGCTCTAAAGAAAAATGAATGGTAAAGGTTTCTTCTTCTCAAATCCATTTTCAGTTTCATTCACCAGAATTTGGCTATTAAGTTTGATCTCTATTCCCACTTATGTATACTCTACAATACGAATATAAAAAGAATTTACTAATAAATAACTGCGGTTTCTTACTCACTATTCCTATATTTAGATCTTTATTTCAAAAAGGCTTGAGGGACCTGTGACGACTGGATTGACAATAACTTGGTGAGGTGGATCTTATCCAATGGGAAAATAGGCGGTTTTGGAAGCTTGAAGGGTAAGGGCTTTCTCCTGTCTCTTCAAATCTCGACCAACTTTGAGTTCTGCCATTCTCAAGATAGCACTGGGAAGGAATTATCCAAAAGATGTTAACTACTTCCTTTGGTCCTTGCCCATTATGAGTTTGAATACAAATAGCAGAATTCAAAAGAGACATTCTCATCTTTCCTCTCATATTGTGTATATCACGTAAGTTGTGAGGAGTGTAAACAAAGCATTATGGAGATAGGTGGAGGTTATGTTGTCTTTATCCATTGATGTTAGAGCCATGGTCTAAACTCAGCTGTGTGTTGGAGGAAAGGCTCAGATTTCAAACAAAGAAAATTAGCTAGCCGTGAGTTGTGCTCTGTTTGGGTGGCCTTGTTGTTTCCCCTACCTTGGTAAAAGAAAGTATGATCCGTGATCGTGATCGTGCTCATGCTCCATTTGGATGTTAACTCGAGATGAACCAGACATCCATATGGAATCAAGATAAAGAGCAAATGGAGCCAGGATGAACTAGATGTGCCTCCAGACAAACAACAGGTTCCCGAGATGAACTGGATGTGCCTTGGAATTTAGAACAAGCTCTCATGGTTTTACTATGACGGGTATTTAAAGAGTGCTTTGTAGTGTGAGTTTTAGGCATTTTTGTAATCTCATCATAGTAAAACCTAGAATTGCAAAAGATCAAACGTAGTCTCAAGATTGAGCAATATAAATTTTCGATGTTCTCTCTTTTTCCTTCTCATTATTATTTGCTAATTTTGTGATTGATAGCTTATTTGGCTCTGATCTGTGAAATGTGTGTTGATATCTAATTTAATTTATTATACGATTATTTATATCTTGCATAAATTCCCAAAAGTAAGTATGGTGAAACCATTGACTACTTATTCATTCTTTTTCGTGGCCTCATTCCTATGTTCTTTTCTTTTCTGAATATGATGTCTTTAATCCAAGAGTTGCATTAGGACATTTTCCAAGAAAAAGCAAAGATCTTTTGGAGGAATATTTAGAAACCTCTTTCGTGATTTCTCTTTTATAAAAAATGTGAAACCAGGCTTCCAATGGGAGAAAATGAAAGAATACAAGAAGGTTGTGAGGCCTCCTATTATGAAAATTTACATGAGGAAGGGTAAGAAAGTAATTTCAACAGCTGCAAATTATTTAGAGTGGGGGCCATTCAAGACAGGTCATATGTGTGGCACTCTTGGAGGGGTTTGAGTAGGGTTTTGGGGAGTCGTGGAGAAGGAGGTCGGGAGTGAGAAATCACTAGAGGAGAGGTGGCTTTCTTGAATAGCTGATGCTTATGGTTTTCTTTATGCTTGCTGAGTTTGTTGCTTGCATTTGATGGTCTTGTTAGTTTCCTTTCTAATCATTGAACTCTTGTTGTGAATCCCTCGTTTGAGATGTCGAAATTTAGGGAGGAAGATATTCCCCTGTTCTTGGCATATATGCGTGCTTTTCTGTGTGCAGGGATTTAGATACCTAACAAAGGCATACCAAAAGAGTGCACACCAAGAGAGGCCAAACAACTAACAACAAAGAACTTTCATGTAATATCTGACTTGAGAGGAACTTAAAAGCGTTTGAGCATTAATGCAGAAAATGGCTTCTTTGGGCCTAAATTGAGGAAATTTTTCGTAATTATTCTTCTTCAATAATTAATACTAATTTGAGGCCATTTCTGAACCTCCTTGAACGTCCACGAGGATTCCTTGAGCCCCTTTTCTTTTGTTTCCAAGTTTCATTTTTGTTATTGTTAAATTGTTTTCTTCGTTGTTTTCTTTCATTACTTATTTCTTTGTAATATGAGCTTTTGGCTATTTTCATTATACCAATGAAAAAGTAAAAAATATATCTTGGGCATTTTTTTCTATTATTCAACAGAGACAACAATCTTGTAATTAATTGATTGTTTTAGGTGATATGAGATTGCTATGATAGTTATATGAAACCCAGTAATTGCTGTTGACTTAAACCAGCAAGGTAACAAACCTTCTTAGTTTTAGGCTACATATGTTTACTATTTCCATCCTTTGAATTCTAACGTCCTTCCTTGATAATTCTAAATATTCAGAAAAACAGCCTTACAGCCAATCCTTACCTTCTTCCAAGAGCCTGGAGAAAGTTCTGCATATTCCCGATGAGAAGAGCAAACAGCAATAGACCAAGCCCAATAATAGCCATAGTAAAAAGGACTTCATAGACATAATAGCTTGGAACTTGGTTCCCGGCCAGAGTACTGATTTGCTGCAAACACAATTGAAACCACAAATGTCAATGGGTCGTACCTTTATTCATTTTTAAGATTACATTAAAAAGATTCAATTTAAAATATAGTCCCCCGTGTCATTAGCTGATAAATCTTATTGCTAGCTCATTTTATACAGCTGAGCAGGGTAAAGTCATGGTGAAAACAGAAGGCAGTGGTAGTTAGAGGGAGAATAGTGAATAATGGTATTGCCCAAGGATTCGGGGAAAGATGATAGAAAGTAGGGGAGAAAGGAAGTACCACTAGATCACTCCTCTAGAAGAGTATATTTGATTATTGATAACCTAGAAAGGAAATATTGCTCGATTGCTCGTCAAGGAGAGTAGCTTTGACTATAAATAACTGAGGTAGATTGTTTCTTTCTAAAGGGTTACTGTGAAATTTATGATGCGTTACTCTTTTGCATAGAGATTATAAACATGAAATAATAGAAAGAATAGATAATAAACCTAAAAGATAGGAAATTTATTAGGACTGTGGAGTCTAATTATCACATAGGATCGTTCCAAATCCAAACTGATGACCAGTCAAAGACAGGACGTGGGTGCTGCAAGGCTGAACCAAGAAGCATGTTAAGATACTTCTTAAAGTAGTATTCACAATGATCAAAATAAGGTTACAAGGTGTCGCCGATTCAAGATCGTGGAGGTCTCCATTCTCTGTGATATCTCAATCACAATAACATACACAAAATATCCCATCCCCACAAAATGTACAACCAGACGACTTAAAATACTAAAACAGATAACATAACGACAAACAAAGTCAAACTAAGGAGTGGGAGGGGAATTTCCTGATTTGCCCCTCCTTGCATAAGTCTTCATTAAAGTTTTCACAAAGCACCAAAATAAAAATTCCAACATGGTGAGGCAGGGATGAGAAATGCTCTCTCCACCCCTAATTCATTCCCTGTCCTCATCAAAACTGTGGTTAAAAAATTGAGAACAAAAATTCCACTAGAAAATTTTGCAAGGAACAGATATAAAACCCAATATTCAATTCTATATCTAATAGATTCATGAATTTTAAAAAATGCTGAATATGACAAGGGCCTATTCAACACATTATTGAAAGTTCATGGATTAATGAAACACTTTTAAACTTCGGAAACTTATTAAATACAAAATCCATAATCTAGGGATCTATTACTCTTTGAAATTTAAGGAACTATTAGACACAATCTTGAAAGTTCATGGACTAAACTTGCTATTTAACATTTCAATTAACTATAGTAACGAAAAGCTTACAATACAACATTCTAATTAAATAGGTAATATACTAATTATGCTGACATGGCATTTAAAATTTACGTTAAACCCCTAACAAGTAGCCTGCTCAACCATTAAAAACAAGGAGAGAGGGGAAAAAGAAGTGTCTTCACCTAAACTCTCTAGAGATATTACATATTCACACAGTTAACTCATGATCATCCCTATCATTTCCAAGTACTCTGTTCAACCCATAGACAACTAGAGGAAAATAAATTAATATCATTGAGCATAACATGGCATTATCATGTTACATTCAAACAAACTCAAGGAAACCAATAATGCAAATAAAATTTGGATCAGCCTCCTGTTCAATATGATATGGGCACCACAACTTACAATTTCAAGAAGCTGAATGCTTTCATAAGGTCAGATTCAAAGATAATATGATCATTGCTGAATTAAAAAGAATTCAAAGTATTATAATCAATGTCAAAATTCCAAGGCCAAAAAATGGTGAGAAATACCTGGAATCCCCAAAATAAGGAGTAAGTATATCTCGTGATTATATTATTTTCTGTAGTAAGGTTTACAGCCTGAAGATAGATTCCATAATTGAAACCTTCTTTGGCAAAACATGCCGTAGCATTCTCATTATTTTTCCATGAATCCCGCTGTGGATCCTGAATCTGACTCCCAGCTTCATTCCCATGCCCACAATCTATATATTCCAAGCAGTTCTCATTTCCAGTGTTAGTGCAGGCCTCTCGAAAACATCGATTCACCCCCTGGGTTAACAACGTAGAATGATTCAGGAAATAAAAGAATAATCATTAGATTTTCAGGAATTTCAAAGATTATGATGGCAACTCCTCTTGTTTATGTTGTTCCTCTATACTTCTTTCCAAGCATCCCAATACAAGTGTCTGGTTATTAAATCATTTCCGGTTTACCATGTACAATCACCACCCAAATAAAACCCAGATAAGAAAAGAGAAGTGTAGCTGATGCAAAATTCAGAGCCTACGTGTTTGAAACCAAACTTTTATTTTGAGTTGGAATTTAAACAGAAGCATGACCATTGAGAGACTAGGGTACCTTTGCTATTATAACCATGTAACCTAACTATTAGATACTAAAAAATGCGTAAGGATACTTCCTCACTATTTAGTATTTCAAGCTTTAAATCCAAAATACAGGGGGGATGAAGTATGATTACAAGATATTAAACTTAAAATAAGAACAACAAACTACAGCCAATTCCTGTTTTACCCCTCCTTCAGTATACTTTCTTAATGGAAGGTCTAACATTACACCGTGGACAAGAACTACCTTGTACTCAAGGTGGAAGTCAGGAAACTGTTATGTGAACAGGGCATAAGACTCCCATGTCACTACGTACTCCGGTTGATTCTTCCACGCCACCAAACATTCCCAGTCTTTCTCCACATCATTCCAACACATCTGCATCACCTTACACGGTTCCAACACCCATTCCAATTGCTCATTCAACAAAGAAACATCCGTCTGGATCACATGGTGATTACCCACTGCTTTCTTTATTGGAAATGTGGAAACAGGATGGATCTTGGCCGTCTCTGGTAAATCCAACAAATATGCCACCTCCCCTATTCGGCCCAAAATCTGGAAAGGCCCAAAGAACTTTGGGGCGAGCTTCTCACAGCACTTGCGGGCCAAGGATTGCTGTCTGTATGGGTGAATTTTCAAATAAACCCAATCTCCCATGTCAAAAACCACATCACGCCTATGGGCATCCACAAAACTTTTCATCTGCTCCTGAGCATGTCTCAAATTGTCTTTCAAGGCTGCCAACGCCAAATCTCGATCCTTCAATTGTTGTTCCACCAAATCATTGGCTGTATGCGAATTTTGTCCATAAGAGATCACCGAAGGAGGGGGTTGACCATATACTATAGCATACGGGGTCGATGCATGATATGTCATGTTGTACCAAAGCTCGGCCTACGATAAGCAATCACTCCATGTCTTGGGCTTTTTGCTACAAAAGCAATGCAAATACAACTTTAAAAATTTGCTAACCACTTCCATTTGCCCGTCGGTTTGGGGGTGGACGGCGGTGCTTCTTTTCAGCTGAGTCCCTTGCATCTCTTGATTGAGGTTGTTTTCAACTCTTGATTGAGGTTTTCCCGTAATACCTTCTGGAAGGCTTGGTGTGTGATGTGCTTGATATGGATGCATGCCATGTTCTTATAGGGTGTCCTTGGCAATTTGACAATCAAAACCACACATAAGGGTAGAGAAAATTCCTATGAATTTGATTGGTTAGTAAAGAAAGTTGTCCTTTTACCTTTAACCAATGAGGAGACGGAACCACAAACTAAATCTTCCAAAACTCAACTTTTTACGACCATTCAATCCAAAGAAGAGTTTTTCCAAAACAGAAAAAATTTGGCAGCTTTTGTAGTTAAAACAGAACCTTTAGGGTCTTATTAACCGGTTGTCCCTAGTGAGATTGAGGAAATGATGCTTCAGTTCCCTAAAGCCATTACTCCTTCATCATTGCCCCATTACGCAATATCCAACACCAAATTGACTTATTTCCAGGTAGCACCCTTCCTTAACAAGCTCATTATATGATGAGTCCAAAGAGTACCACATCTTACATGAACAAATCCAAGATTTACTCCACCAAGGTCATATCCAACCAAACCTAAGTCCATGTATTGTCCCGGTTTGTTAACACCTAAAAAGGATGGTTCTTGGAGGCTTTATGTAGATAGTAGAGCTATCAATAAGATCAAAATCAAGATGCACCTAGGACCTTTATATGGCTTATGAACCAAGTATTACTTCCTTTTCTTAATAAATTTATTGTGGTTTACATAATGATATGTTAATTTACAGCAAGTCTTATAATGAGCATCTCTGACATCTTTACCAACTTTTTGAAATTTTGCAAACTAGTAAACTTCACAATTGCATGAACTCGAAAAAATGCATCTTCTTTTCTACCCAACTCCATTTTTTCAGGATTTCTTACTTTTAAAAATGGAATTTCTGTGGATCCTAAGGAAGTTGAAGCTAGGGTGAATAATTGGGCGGTAATTGTTTCCGTACTACAGTCGAGGGTGGTCATGTTTTGGTTGATGGAAACGATTGAAGCCTCAGCTGTTTGCAAGGGGCAGTCGAGATTGTAAGAGTAGCGGAGGAAGACGCTTCTCCTTTCATAGTTGGTGATCCAAATTCGAAAAAAAAAATGTTGGCCTTTCGATCTTGGCACGTTGATACCAATTGATGTACACTACCACAATTGTTTACTAGCCAACAATATGGATATTGCAATACAGTTCTACATTATGTTGGCCTTTCCCTCCCTTGGACTATTTCCATTTTAGTTGGCCTCATCTGTTGGTGCTTCTTCTCTAATCTTCAGTTGTAGTGGTATTTGATGTGTCGTTCAAAGAAACATTTTATCACATTTTGGGTTATTTTGTTTGTATTTGCTTTATCTTTCTAGTCAAAGCCATCAATGGGCTTTATTTGGTTGTAATTGCTTTATTTTTCTTATTTTGCCTTATTGTTTTTCGAGCATTTGTCTCTTTTCATTCCTTCAATGAAAAGCTTATTTCCGTTTCAAAAAAATTATATCCAAAAAGAAATTACAATATCAATGGTCTTTTGAGAGGGATATCTCTCTCTCCAAGTCCCACATTAGACAATTTCCAAAATAATTCCCCTCCAAGATCCCTAACTCCCCTGTTTATAACCAGGTCACTGCCCCATTATCAATATGCTTTCTTTAAGGAAAAAGTTACGTATCCTATTCAAAAAACAAAAAACAAACAAACAGAAAAACGGAAACAAAAACTAATTATCAATATGCCATTACTAATATCCTGCTAATATTCCCAACATATCCCCTATTAAGTATGCTCACAAATTGTTTTAACTTGAAACTAGGGGAAGAAGATTGAAAATTTTGCTTCAAGAATTCACAGTAAAAATTGTCCACCAAATGTATCCCATCCGTTCAATTACTGTAGGGACAACTGTGAGAAAAAGGGATACAGTTCACCATTAAAATTTCAAAGACGTGAAATGAAGCATATCAAAAGAGATTGGAAATACACCTGAAGCCCAAGGAGATACCAGAAAGACCCAACAACATGACCAGCCAACATAAAGGTCAGAAGATTGATGACAAAATTTGCCCATGCTGTCTCAAATACAAAGCCACTTGGAGACTGGCCAGCAAGAAGAGGTAGAAATCTATACAGTCTGGGAATATATTGCACAGTAACTGCAGTGCGTAATAGATTTTTGGCATAATTTGCTCCAGATGACCCCAAAGACTTTGGCAGGATTAGAAAAACTATAATCTGAGAAAGAAAGAGAGAGAGAGAGAGAGAAAGCAAGTTCACTTTTTCCGGTTCCTGATACTTCCAGACCAATAACCATCTTGCATAACATAATAATAATATTGAACCAGCTAGCTAATGACTAGTAATGCTTAATTCTTTATTAAGAAAAACGAAGAGAAAAAAAACATTCACAGCCACATTTGGATAAATGTCAAGGACATCTCTGAAATTTTAGAATTCAGAAAACCAGGATATTCTACAAGAACTTGAGATTTCGGGAGATAGTTGATTATTGTAGTGCACAATATAGGTGACCTCAAACGTATCTGACCGTGTGAGCCAAGCCAGGAGATAGGGGCCATACCTGAGGCAGCGGCAAAACAACAAGCAAATCTACAAAAAAATTTCCTTTAAGGTAATTCATAGCAATTTTCTTCGGATGGTCAACCAATTCGCCAGCACCGACAACTCTGGATTCTGGTGCCACGTAGGCCAACCTAAACTGCATGTAATTAAAGACAAGAACTTCTAATTAGAGGTTGATCTGGGATACAAAAAGATTTACGACATTGTCTACCTAGTTTGAATTTCTAATTTATCTTGTATCCAAACCAGATCTGATTGTTTCTTGACCAGGTTTCGCTTTCATCCTCTTTTTTGTTCTTTTATGCTGAACCAAATGAATTACTTACCTTGTCATGAACCTATTCTACTTTTCGATGACTCTATGAAATTTAATCTCTATGGAGACTTATTTGTAGGACTTTAAACAAGGCTCACATGTTGTTACTTTTTTCTAATGGAAATTGGAAATATATATATATATTAAGAAAAAATTCCATAGAGAAACATTCTTTTAACAATTTTGTTTACTCAGTAAATTGATCCATAAGATTTTCTTTTATATAAAGAAACCTTGTATTTGATTCAAAAATATAGAAGAATAATATTACACTATTTTCTTCACTATTTTCTTCTCAATTTCAACTGGCTATCGTTGATGAATTTCTATCAATGACTATCAACTTTGAAAGTTTAACATTTAAAGCTATTAGTTGCTATCACTGATGGACTTCCATTAATGACTATCAACTTTGATTAGCTATCAGTGGTTATCAGCTAAGTTGATGAGCTTCTAACAATGTTCACCACTAATGCTTATCTCCTGTTGGGGTCTCTGCCTACGATGATAGTTGATTATGAATATTTGATTATCATTGGTTATAGCTAATAGACTTCTATCAATGTCTATCACTGAAATACTCTTATTATTACATAAATCTATCTATAATAATAAAATTCTATCAATGATAGCCCACTGATAAACTACTATTAATTTTAGAGTTTTAGTTCAATTCAGTATCTAATTACATTTTTAGGTTGTTGAAGAGACAGCAACAAAAAGAATAAGAACTAAGGTTCATGTTATCAACATGCGACCAAAGAGACAACCTAAACCAATGCTTCTATCAAGTATCACGTGGATTTTTCGGTGAGTATAAGTTCGTTGGATTTGTGGGTTTGGTGCATTCGTTGGATCTTTAAAACCCATTCATGGACATTTTCAAATCCGAAAAAAAGTGGGAGAAAATGGGAAGGGGAAAAGAAGATGAGAACTGAAGAAAAAAAGTTGTCTACGGATGTATCTAATTATAAGGGTATAATTGGAAATAAAAATAAAATGAATGAGGAAATTTGAGAAAATTGCTATATTTGCAGTTATTTTAAAATATTGTTATATACCTAATTATAAGCCCTAAAAGTGCTACCCATTACAGTTATCCTTTGAATTATGGTATTAGAGCCCAAAACCCAAACGGGCAATCGGTCCAAAAAAACAAAAATTGGGATCAATTCAAGAATGGTAATCCCAAAGAGACACCATCTCGAGAAGGCATGTTGAGGATCAGACAATGGAAAAATTAAGAGACCTCACAATGTGTATAAGCTACATCAGTTAGTCATTTCATTGCCAATTGGATTTGGAATGAAATCTCATGTTATCTAATATTAACAACGTAATCAATAAACATATTACTTTATCACATCGAATCCACCATAAAATTTTGTATTAGTTAAATTTTGGATGGAAGAATAATAAACAGCTACCTGAAGAAGCATGTGCAGGAAATAGATAAAGTCAGTTAGGCTCCGAAAAACCACCAATGCCGTGGTCAAAGACCAATCAATAACGATGCACTTATTCTTCTGCACAAGTTATGCAAACAAATTATCGTGACTAAATGGTATATGCGACAATTGAATCAACACGGTTTTTTTATTAGAAAAAAGCTCATGGACTTCTTAAATAGTATTGAATAGAAAAAATTTATTAATGTCTTCAAGGAACAAAAAAAAAAATGTAACAATTAGATTTTTTCTCTTTTTGGGCAAATATCAATTTATACCCCTAAACTTTGGGGGTTGGTATCAATTTAAATCTAAACTAATAATTGTATCAATTTAAACCTAGTACTTTCGTGAGTGTATCAATTTACACCCTATCCCAGGTTTTGTTCAACCAATATTGTGTGAAACTTATGATTTGAATCAATTAAACTCCTAAATTTTCATAAGCCAATCAATTTAGACATTTCATTATGATCCTTTGAAATTCATCCATGCATTGATTCACAAACGTATAGATTCTTCAAATGTCGATCTTACAAAATGGATGATTAGAGTAAATATATGGACGAATCTCAAAGAAAATTTCGACGAAAAGTCTAAATTAATTCATTTATGAAAGTTTAGGGCTTTAATGGAGACAAATATAAATTTCACATGAGGTTTTCCCAAACAGAACATAAACTGATAAAAGTTCAGGGTTTAAATCGATACAATTACTGGTTCAGAGTTTAAACTGATACAACCTCTAAAGTTTAGAGGTATAAATTGATCCCCCTCCCCATTTTTTTAGAATGGCAAACAGAGGTCAGGGAGGAGATTTTAAACTCACTCATGGACTTTGTTGAATCACTTGATTCAAATGGATTAACACAGTAAGATATAGCTTGAACTTCATCGAACCAAAAATGGTTTTAGATTTCAATGATCGGAGAAAAAGGAAGGAAAAAGAAGAAAACCGTACATATTGGACAGACAGCAAGAAGAAAAATAATGGGTCCAAGAAGATTGCCACTAAGCAAGAAATGACAAAAAACTTGTTCCACTGCTGAACAACTTTTGCATGAGGATTTATTACTCCTGGAATATATGGAAGCAAGAAGCACCAGAATGACTGAAAGCTTCCCGCCCAACCTTTCCCTCCTCCATAGAGATCGTTATGAAACTGAATAAACAGAAGGAGTTCATCTAAGGATTGCTCCATTCACTTCAAGTTACAAAGCATGTTGTGTGAATGATCTGAACTTATTCAAAAAAAAAAAAAAAAAAAAAAAAAAATTATTAAAAAAAAATAAAAAAAAAAAAAAAAAAAAAAAAAAATTATTAAAAAAAAATAAAAAAAAAAAAAAAAAAAAAAAAAAATTATTAAAAAAAAATAAAAAAAAAAAAAAAAAAAAAAAAAAATTATTAAAAAAAAATAAAAAAAAAAAAAAAAAAAAAAAAAAATTATTAAAAAAAAATAAAAAAAAAAAAAAAAAAAAAAAAAAATTATTAAAAAAAAATAAAAAAAAAAAAAAAAAAAAAAAAAAATTATTAAAAAAAAATAAAAAAAAAAAAAAAAAAAAAAAAAAATTATTAAAAAAAAATAAAAAAAAAAAAAAAAAAAAAAAAAAATTATTAAAAAAAAATAAAAAAAAAAAAAAAAAAAAAAAAAAATCATAGTAGATGATTTATTTAGCTTAATGTTAAATCACCATTGAATTCCAAAGTTTATGCTCATGGATTACAATAAATTTAATATTTTATCAATGCTTAAATATGCAGTCCTCCCCTCCAGGACTACTCTGTGCATCATATGAACTTACCTACTTGTGCGTAAGCCTGCAAGCTTTCAGAAAAGCAACAAACTGCAGATATGTACTTACAAAATTTAAAGCATGTTTGGTAGAAAATTTTAAAACAAATGATTCAATGAAAACATCGTTGTAATTTAAACAATTGTTTAAAATGTGTTTGATACTAATTCCTTCAGGATAAGGTGGCTTCGAAAGGAGGGGGCGTTGTTAGGCGCTCTATTATAAAGACATATGTTAGAAGGAATAGGAGGTCCGATGGAAGTGGGCCTAGTCAGTAGTGGGCTTTTTAGTTATCTTTGGGCTGTTTTCGGGTTGGGGGCTCTGTCCTTGTTGTGAGTCTTTTGTACATATCGTTTTGTTTGGTTAGCAGAGTTATGCTATGTTTTTTGTATCATCCAGTGAATGGGGAAATTGGAGAGGTCCGGCGCTCTCGAAACGGCCGGTTGGTTTGTAATATCGCCATTTACCTATTAATATCATGAAGTTGGACCTAGTGTCCTTACAATTTCCCTAAGTTTCAAGGAGGTGATACTCACCTGGTCATGGTAGACAAGCCAACCAAATATTATCATTTCTGACCACTTGAATATCCATTCACTGCCACGGAAGTAGCTAGAGTTTTTTTTTTGTTTTTCCCCTTCATTTAGAGAGAGAGAGAGAGAGAAGAAAAAAATGAAATCCTATAAGTACATGGTTTACCAAGGACCATTGTGATGGACAGAGAGTGTGTTTTCATCTAACTCCAGCAAAGCACAAACCACTGTCCTTTAACTAAGGAGCAACGCGAAGTGGTTAATAAGTGTCTCAAAATCTATCTATGTTGTTTCACCACGTACAAACTGAAGCCGTGCAATAGGTGGAGGTTTGCTGTAATACCTTTACCACACTGCTATCAACACCGCCACTTCCGTTGTATGTTTGCTCATCATTGTCAATGAAAAATAACTTGTGTAACTTCGAAGGATCAATTATAAAAAGGTTCTGAAATGCTAAATTGTTGCCTTAAAGACTTAAAATTGGTTCGGATGAGACTGGACCCAACAAGTTAAGTTGGAGTTTGAACGTTCAAGTATCTTTCAGAAGTCTTTCTCGAGGTTCTTGCTAAATGAGCCTAGAATCCTCAATTAGCAGGTAGCTAATATGATTTGGAAGTTGAGCATCCCTCAAAACATAAGGTTTAATACAATCAAAAAAAAATTTTGAAACCCCCATTAGGTTTTACGAAAACCTCAAATGGAAAATGGTGTGTGCCTTGTGAAGGAGTATCACTTCTTTTTATCCATTGTAATGTTGCATGGAGGCTTTGAGAAGAATATCATGCTAGTTTTTACTTCCCCTAGACCATGCCCCTCAGAGTGCAACTTTTTGTTACACTTGATGCACAAGTTTAGGGCTGCATGCCGAGTTTCTTTAATTAAAGCATATGTATGTATTTAATAAAAGACACAAAGGTTTCATAACCTAAAAGGTGAGAACACAGGTGGCAGAAGATAAGCATCTCCTCCTAAACTATCAAATGGACCTCAACCCAGATTGAAGACAGAGGAGGGAGAATAGCAAAGTCATTGCAATTTTGTACAAGAAAAGGCATATGCTTTACAATCTCCAAAAACAAAAGTACAAAATTAGATACCCTTTGGTTTAACATATAAGTTAGCCATCGTTTGACTTATTAAATATGTGTGATGATTTCATTATCATGCAGATAAATGAATACACATGAAGAGAGGTTATTTGACTCCAAGCAGATACTTTAGTTCATTATCAATTGTTTAGTTTAAAAGCCCGTGTGATGATAACAGCTAGGTGTCTTTATCTCTCCAAATGTCTTCGAAAGAAACGTTGAGAGTATCTATCTATCTAAAGCATGTGTGATGATAACGGATAGGTGTCTTGAGCTGTCCAAATATCTTTGAAAGAAACGTTGAGAATATCTATCTATGATCTATCTATCGATCTATGTGTGTGTGTGTGAGCTTCTATCAAGACTCCCTTAAATCCTGCAAGTATGAGTCAAACGAGATATTCATAAATAGGTCAAAAACTAACAATTGTATCATGTAAATCCTGTAAGCATGACGTGTAAAAGTAATCCATTGGTCTGAGTGGGATAGAAAATACCTTGGCGTCAAATATGCCTGAAATTCTTGAGCTTTTCTGTTGTGATGCTTTGAAATTATATGTTGGGCAAGTAATACAGAAAGGATCATTGCACAATCCCAGCTGGCCAGACCTTATTAAGTGTTCATTTCTACCAGCATAGTTATGAGTGGACCAATCAGACTCATCTGTCGCCTTGAAGGAAGGGATTTTTTCTGCCAACAGCTCTGCCGTTTTGCTTTCAGTCACTCCTGGCTTTGACTGTGAAAGTTTTTCAGGCTTACTGCCGGTATATTTTGAACCACTCGCCATGAATGAACTTCTTTCAATTCGAAGGGGACCAGTATGACCAACAAGAATTGCTTCACTACCATACATGCCAGAAGAAGTTGCTGGAATTGATAGTGATGAACTCCGGCCCAAGGATGCATATGAAGGAAAGTAAGAATCCACTTGCTCATCAAACATTGGTGGATCGGTGTTTGATAGCATCGGTATATCGTCTTTTTCAAAAGCAGCCATGCCTAAGTATCTAGACCTAGAGAATTGGACGAGTTAAAAACGAGACAATCATTCTGAAGGTAAACATCATTAGAAGGAAAAGGTGAGATGAGAATGAGAAGTGCACAAGAGACATGGATTTTTCCCCCATGATGTGACAAACATGAGTTGTCAATCTGAACTGAATGAAATCTCAATAATGCGGGACTCAAGTTGACATCCTCTGCTTGTAAAACTAGGGGGCAAAAATTGAGCAATAAAGCACCATATAATCAGAAGAAATGGCAGTAACCGATTTGAAGCAACTAAACAGATCTCACACAAGAAAAGAAAGGAATCATTGTTCCATGTGGAGCTCAGATTATAGATGATGAATAGAATGTCAATTCCCCGATGGATGCTTATGACAAGAAAAGAAATAGGTCGGAAATATGCATGTATTGAACATCTGTAGGTCAACATTAAATTCTCACCACATATCATCACAAATATTAAGCACGTCTGATTCTCGTTTACTGAAAAAGCATGTACGATATTAATAAGTAAAAGGTATTACATAAATACAAACAAATTACAAGATATTTGCCCACCAAGAATGCTAGGCAAAAGAAGTACCAAAATCTAAAGATTTTACTATTTTAGACTTCTTATGATTCTGTTACAAACATCATCAAATTTTAGCTTGTTTCTTTTCAAACAATTCGTTTAAATAGAGCTAAAAGTGCACTATTCCAAAAAACAATTTTCCATTTTAAGGGAGGGTACACATTCCTCATAAAAGACTATCAAACATCAAATAAAATACAATGAAAATTTGCTGCCACATGTTTGACATTTCACGTATTACTTCCTTCCCTTCATGTGCCATGGGATTTTACCATCACACTGACTCAACATTCACGTTTTACTTCATATACTTCATAAACTGTGAACTTATATTATCACCAACTCATCGATTCTGATATTTGGCTAGATCTCATCATTGTAGATAAGATATTTTTTTAACATTGCAGGCTACTGAAGGATTTCAATTTTTCTTCCCCATGTTTCCAGAGATCCGAAGATGGAGAATGACCAGTATTTTTTAGTTTTTGGATTGAGAAATCTATTTTGGCCTTAAAACCTTAGTTTTCCACAGGGGTTTCAATTCAATATTCGACCTCTTTTACAAAAGATTACTGAATCTTTTCTTGAATAACTGAATTACTGAAGTTGGAATGACGATCAGCGTGCAGGACCTTCACAAAAAGTAAATCCAGCGCAGAGTTCGGAAATGAACACTACTGGATATAACAGACAGTGTAAAGAAGGAATTATCGAAAGCTGAAAATATCAGACAGAGTGCGCTGAAAAGGCGCGTAACTGTGTGGCGCGCCCTCGCCTTCACCAAACAGGAAGATTGAAACAGAAAGCAGCAGATGAAAAGATAGGAAAGCAATTGTAACTGCTAGTATATTATAACTAAGAAGGTGAATTCGACCTTTGCGTGCTCAAAAAGCATCCGGATAAATTCCAATACGCCGGCAAAAGTAAAAAGACAGAAAACAGAAAAAGAAATTGCAGGAAGAAAAGCTGGAAAAGGCAAACCTGAGAGTGAGAGAGAGGCAGACGCCTACTTAGAACTGGATTCCAAAGCGAATTCCATGGCAGCAGAGAGGAGGAGAAAGTGAAGGTGTGAACAGTTTGAGAAGTGTGGAACTGCATTGCGAGGGGAAGAGGAGATTGTAATAGTAAAAGAGCTGACCAAGGCAACGCAGCGACTGCGAAGACTTTGAACATTCGCCAGCTTTTTTTATTGTCCACCCAACAAAGGAGCCTTCCGTCAGTGTTCCTTCGTATCGTCCACAGTGTTTGTGTAATTGACGTTCATTGATCGTACTCGCTCCCCCAGCCATCGGCATATTTTAGGAAATTTTCAAAATTAGACAAATTTACAGGAGAGACGAGAGAATCAAACCCACTCTATTCGCACTTTAGCCAATAATTGGTGTAATTGGGATGAAATTTTTATTTATGGATGAGTTATGATAGACCTACGTCAAAAACATAAGTGCATTGCTCTTAATTGTTACTGTTATTGTCATCGTTACTGCTTATTCTACTTGTAACGACAATAGTAACGATAAAAGATAAAAATAAATGTGACAAATTCATAATTATCATATTGTAATAATGGTAGCGTTAACCGTAACTCATTATAATTTTACAAACCTCAATAATATTGAACATCTTTCATTTCTCAATTAGATTGCAAAACTTGATTATAGATTTCGAGACGACCCCATAACTCATTACAATTACAGAAAGCATGTAAACAACAACAAAAGTAATCAACTACGGCTCACTTTTTACATTACCATGAATACATTACCTTTCACCTAGTGTAAACGTGGTTTAAATATCTCTTTATAAATATTGGTAAAAATATTCATTTCTAAAACTATATATACGTGACAAACAATAATTGAAATTTTCATATTATTATTTGGGGAAACTATTTTAAATAATAAAACTGTTGAAAATATTTACAAACAATAACAAAATATCACCGTTTATCTGTGATAGATAGCAATAGACTTACTATATGTGTCTATCGTGACACAGATAAACACGAATAGTAGTCTATTACTGTCTATCGCAAACAAATAGTAAAATTTTATTATATTTTATTTGTCAATATTTTAGTTTATTTTTTTATATTTAAAAAAAAGTCTCCTGTCAATTTTTTTTTTTTTTTAAAGTAATGTAAGGTGAATTAGAGTAAAACAAAATAAAAAATAGAAAAACAAAGAAAAGTAATGTGAACAAAAAAAATAAATATAGATTAAACGATTAGTTAGGTGTAAAATACAGAGATAAAGTTAGTCCATAATGCCTTGTTTATATATAAAAAGTAATGGGGTGAACTGTAATCAAACAACATTATAAGAAAAAGTTGAGTGTGAACAAAAATAAACATAGATTAAACAATTAGGTGTGAAATACACAGATAAAATTAGCCCATAATGGACTATATATTCATACATATTCTGCCCAGAACGTGATTGTATAAGTTTTATAAATGAAACCTTGTAAGTTGTTATTTCTTATGCCTCGACTTGGAATTCTATCTTGTCCGCTTCTTCTAATATTATAATTTTATCATTTTTCTCGTATAAAAGCATTATTAAAATTTTGAGAAAGAAAATTATTTTAAATGATAATATTGTTGAGAATATTTATAAATAATAGTAAAATATCACTGTTTATTTGCCATAAATCATGATAGATCGTGATAAACTACTACTATGTCTATCATGACACATATAGTAATCTATCATGGTCTATTGTGGATAGACAGTAAAAGTTTGCTATATTTATAAGTATTTTGGTTCATTTTTTGTGTATTTGAAAACCGCCCTTTTGAGAAGTTTTTTTTTTAGAAAAATTTGAATATTGTTTTAATAGTTATAAAAGTTGTTGGTAATATTTTTCTTTAGTACAATAGGGTTCTAGGGGGAGGATTTGATCTACATACATATATCAATTTAGTTATGTAACTTTAATGAAGCTGTTTGTATTTTTTAAAACATCATTTCAAACTTAATTTTAACATCGGTTGGGAGCAACCATCAAATTATTTCGTTTTATGTTTTTTTATGCAAAGGAAATTATTCTATGTTTGTAAAATTTGTGTTGTATATATACGTGTGAGCATCACACAATGAAACAAGCAACGAAGTCAAATCCTCTCAACCAAACGACATAACTAGCTAGGAAAATCATCTAACTGACAATGGGATTGAGACTCATCCGTTGCCCTACAAACTAAACCATCATGTACCATTTTTTGAGATTTTCGAATATGCTAAAGTGAATATCCTGTTGCACCACATGGTCAAAATATCATCAAGCACCATTCTTGCGAATGCCAAAAAATTTCATCATCCCCAATCAACAGTCGTACCACTATCTGACTACTCATCTCCATCATTAGAGGTGTTTGCCTAACATAACGTCACAAATTGTATTCCTTCCACAATCGCATTAACCTCCAAAAACAACACATCAAAAGCTCATTGCACAAACCTCATACCAATAACTATAGGCTCACCCTGATGATCCTTTAGCACCCAACCAATACCACGTTTGTAGCAGTACTATCCCAAGCTGCGTCACAAACACAACGCCAATCAATAGGGCAGGGGACGAATTTACACGACTCAATCAACCACATCTTGCATTTCTAAAATTGCCACATCATGTTGATTAGCCACCACCAATCTCCTAAAATTCGATATGAATCCTCGAATAGAATTAAGCACGACATGGCCCCACAAAGTCATCACTCCTTCCTAAAAAATACCCGATTACACATGCTCTTGGGATTAATTTTACAAAAAGCATAATTGTCAACAATTATTTTTAAAACTATAGGAATCTCAAACGAAGCAAAAAAGTGAATTTAGCTCAATAATAACTAATACAATCTTCCTCTTGTTAAAGGTTTGATCTTCCCCAGGGAAAAAAAAAAAAAAAGAGAGAACAGTTATATTATTAAATATAACAAAATGAATTAATTTATTAATAATTATAACAAAATATCATTATTTATTAGTGATAGACAATGTCTATTAATGATAGTGACATTTTACTATAATTTAAAATGTTGTCAATAATTTTGTTATTCATAACAATTATCCTTATTAAATTATAAAGATAGATATTACCAAAACGGGGCTTTGGCGCGGTTAAAAAGGAATTGTGGGGGCTTTCTAAAACAAA
Source organism: Citrullus colocynthis (assembly GCA_031780015.1). Lineage (NCBI taxonomy): Eukaryota > Viridiplantae > Streptophyta > Magnoliopsida > Cucurbitales > Cucurbitaceae > Citrullus > Citrullus colocynthis. Next base: position 640,204 of record QLSR01000320.1, read on the forward strand.
ATTGTGGGGGTGGGGACAGGTCCATCAATCGTTAGTTACAGTTTAAGAGAGGCTTTAATTATGATAATTAAAGGTAGAGAAAGAATGGTAATTGCGGAAAATAAATGTAGTTTTGACTTTTAACATAGCCAGCCAATAGGGTCATTTTGAGAAATTAGGTTGTTTCTAAAAGGGCATGGAGACCCCGCCGAATTACCGAACTCCAACACTGCATGAGATGAATCAGAACGACGACGTTTCTAAGAGCCTCAACTTCCTGACAGTGAAGCCCTATGTGCCACTGCCACTGCCACCAAACTTTCCTTTCATTCTCCACAATGTCATGCATTACATTTAAGAAAATCTGGAACGGATGTATTTAAATTTTATGTTTGATGTATTAATTGAACAGTAGAATTTCACCAAGTTAATTAAATAATTTAATTTTAAATCTTATCAAATCTGGCAAAATCAGAGCATTTTTGTCATAAAAGTTTTTAAAGTAAAAATCGGATTTGAAATTATTTCGAATTTTAAAATTATTCTATTTTTTACATACCGAACAATAAAATTCATTTAAAATCCGTTATTAATTGAAATATTCCAAAATTAGTTTCAAACATGGCATTAATTCCATTCCTTAAACATTCTTATTTTATAATCTTTGCTTAATCAGTTTCCTACACCCATTCACAAGTGGAACCTTCCAAATCTGCCCAACAACACCCACGGTTGGATCAAGGCCATTTGTTCATTATATATATTCACCCTCCCTAACTAATAATAATCAATTAACTTTTATATTTTCACATTAACTTCATCATCCTAATATGCATAAGTCATCATCCTAATATGTAATTACATAAGAATGTTTAGTTCCTATTTCTCCATTTTTGTACTTTTTGCGTTGGCTTGAGTCTATAAAAAAAAATATTTTTGAATCAATCAATGATTTAAAAGTTTGTTTCTCTGTCTCGTTCAAGATATTATAGTTCATACAATATAAAACTTAGTCTTTTTATTGAGTTAAGGATGACTTTTGAACAAGAGATCAATTATTAAAAGAAAAATCATAAAAAAATAAACTTTTTCCCCTCAAACTTCTATTTAATTCATATATACGATTTAGTGTTCGATCTTTAAAAACTAAATTAAAAAAACAACTTGTTAGTCGCTTAGTAACAAAATATTAACTAATTTTTAAAAAGATGCGAGACACATAATCAAGAAGAATACTTAGTGAGAAAAGGGTAAATAATAAATAATGGAAAGGTATTTAGGTGCATCTTAGCTAAATTCATCTTTGTGCATCATACCTAAATGTTTAATCATAGTTTGTCACGTGACAAATTTCTCCCTATCTTTTAATATAATTGGGATAGAGAGGTTTATGTAATTACCAACACACCTCATATACTAATCAAGCCGTGCTCAGTTTGGCACGTGACACATTTATATTTAATGGACGTATTATGTGAAGCTTAAAAAGAGAAATAAATTATAAAAGTTTAAAAATACAACATTCAATTATGAATAAGAGAATTTGACAAAAAGAAAAATAATAATAAATAAAAGAACATGTGAAGATTAAACAAAAATCTAAAATTAATTATACAAACCATAAAAATCAAGATTTTAAAATCAAATATTAAATTAGCGCGAGCAGCAGTTGGTAAAAAGATTTTAAAATAGTGTAAAAATTAAAAAATAAATTTAAAAATGATTAAAAAGTAACAATAATAAAGATTTTTAAATCAAAGAAAAATTAAAGACAAACAATTTAATTTTTAGGGTCATTTGGATATACAGTGTAGTTTTTGATAAAAATTAGGCAAAACAGATTGTATTGAAAAAAATTAGAGAACAATGGTAGTAATTTTGTTTGTATTGGAATGCGTCAATGAAGCTTCTGACCAAATTTATCTTTTTTTTTTTTAATTAATTTTTGTCCCTTAGTTGATTTTTCTTGATAATCTTCTACTAAAAACAAATCTCTTAGATATATTTGTCCCTTAGTTGATTTATTTGATTATCTTCTGATTTTTAAATTTTGATACAAACCATTTTTTTTTTAAATTGTGACAATGCTTCTTATTTTAAAAAAATTATTGGAGGACTCAGATCTAAACCTTAAACTAAATAAAAATATTATTTTTTCTTTATTTTGTATAAAAAAAATTTCCTTTGAAACAAAATTATTTAATTGTTTTCCTAGGTTCAATTTTTTTCAAATTTTAATTAAATTGAAATATTATTGTTCTTTTATGCAAACATAAATCCAAATTTATTCACTTAAAACCAAAATGTTATTATTATTTTATGCATAAATAAACTAAAACTTATTCATTTTGTGGATTTGCAAACATGAATTTAGTATATAATTATAACAAAATCGAAAAGAAAAAATAAAAAAGCATAAAAAATAATAAATTATTGTAAACCAAATTCATTGGTGTGCATTTACAAAAGTTAAAAAGTGAAAAAAAACTACAAATACATAACACATCAAATTGATTGAACATTGACAAATTTCTTTGACCTTAAAAGTAGGCGTATTTTCTGAATATCCACATACTTTAATATTCTCTAAAATATAAAAAAAAACAACTACCATGAATTTTATTTTGAAAAAAAAAAAAGATAAATGTGATATTTGCTTAAGTAAACAAAATTTCTAAAATTTGCAATATGTGAGAAGCTTTTAAATAAATTATAAAACAAATACCATAATGATACCAAAAAAAAAAAATTATACAAAACAATAATAAAGAAATAAATTGGAGAGAGAGAAAAAAAGAAAAAAGAATAGAAGAAGAAAGGAGTGAAGAGTCACCTGAATGAGAAGGAGAAATTTAATTTATTTTAGAGAAAAATTAAATATCGAAATTATAGTTTTTTGAAAAGAAATTCCTTTTAGATTTCATTTAAACGTGATGTTGAGTTTTTTTTTTTTTTTTAATTTTATTTTAATGGGATGACGGAGAGAGTTTGTTATGGTTTATAGTTTTTTAGAATTTAATTTAATGATTTAAATGTAATTTTTTATTAAAAAATATATTTTTTAAATTTTTATTATCTTTATTATTTATTTAAAATTAAATTTGAAACTAATAGAATCTGTGTGCATAATAGATTTTTTTGTTCTACGTAAAATATTAGAATCAACGAAAATTTAAATCAATGGTGAACTATAAACTATTTAATATGAATTTTTTTTAATGAATTAAATATAAATTCTTTTTTTTCACATGATTTGTTTTTAATGACAAATTTTAGATTTTAAATCAGATATTAGAATTAATCAAATTTAAATAAATTGTTAACTATAAATTATTTAATATGAATTCTTTAAACGAATTAAATGTAAAATTAATTACTAAAAGGACAAACCTTTTTAGATAGTATAAATTTTTTAATTTTTGCGTTTTATGTTATTAGAATGCTGTGAATAATATAAAGATTGGAGAGAGAAAAAGGGGGGAATTCGGTTTTTTTTTTTTTAAATTTCACGGATAAGGAGAAAAACAAAATAGGAAAAGAAAGAGACACAAATGTACGACGTTAAAAAATTCTAATTAAACAAATCATTTTTCAATAATGGTCAGAGACATTAATGAAATTTAGACACCAAAAGTAAAAATTATATTCAAAATTCAACAACTAAAAATATATTTTAGGTTAGAAATACCCATTTTATTTATTTATTTTTAGCAAATAGGGGACAATTTTATTACTTAATATTAAGTATCGTATTTAATTAATATTTTAGCGTCCTACATATTTATTTAATTGATAAATAATAAAAGTGTTACGGGAAAATCCCAATTATTATACTAAAAAAGTGTTATTGGAAAACGATTTAGGGCTTGGTAGATTGACTTGAGAAAAAAAATGTTTTTTAAAAAACTCATTTTTATTTAAACTCATTTGATAAAAACAGTTTAAAATACACCTCAAAATATATTTTTAGTGGTTCCAAATGCTTTAATTTTTTTCCAAAATGATATATTTTTTAAATTAAACACTTAGAAAATGTATTCCAAACACATCTTTAATACAAAGGGAGGATCCATGTGGAATACAATTGAGTGTATGTTTGACAATAATTTTAAAATCATCAAAATCACTTTGTCATTTTTAAAAGAGTTGTTTTCAAATATAGGAAAATGAATCAAAATATGTATAAATACAGCAAAATTTCACTATCTATCTGCGATATATTGTGATAAGCTACTATTGTGTTTAAATGTGTTATGCTAAACACAGATAGTAGTTTATCGCAGTTTATCATAGGTAGATTGTGATATTTTCAGCAGTTTTATCATTTAAAATAATTTTTCTTCTTAAAATTATTTGAAAACACATTTTTAATCAATCAAAATTAATTTAGTTTTCAATTTTACACTTTTCTGCAATTTTCATACAATCAAAATTAGTTTTAAAGGATTAAAAACATGCTTCATAGCGATTTTGAAAATAACAAAAATAATTTTAGTCATTTTAAAATCATTCCCAAACATATGCCTTAGGTGTGAATAAAGTGAGTAAATTAGAGTCAGTTTGGTAGAGAACCTCCATTAAATTTAATGAGCTTAACAAATATTAGTTTAGTAGACAATCTAAATTTTGTTTCTAAAAAATATTTTTGAATTTTGTGAACCAAACAATGCAAATTCTACAAATATTTTTTTTTTCACTGTATTCAAATTTTGTACTTCAAATTTTAAAATGCAAAATTATATTAAAAATACAATATGTCATGTTACAACTCAAATCATTTTTTTAAAAAAATATAATATGTATTATGTAATGTAATATAAATTACATAACATTACAAAACAATAATTATATTGTAACGACCTGACCCTTTTGTAACTAACAGGACGCTACGCTGTGCATGACCATTTAGTAGATGAGTTAGAACCTAGCTGACACAGCTTACATACTTTAATTAAACTCGATCAAGTTTGTAAAACGACTTGAATCCTAATAGTTCATTAAATCAATCATAGAGGAGTAAAAAAAAATATTTTAGCGAGGTACCCCTTAAATAGTTAGGCAAACCTCAAGAAAAACAAAATCGAACATGAAAGTACCAAAACAAATAAACAAACGGTCAAATGAATGCTACCCTACAAATCCAATACGCTATACCCTAGGCTAAGGTGCGAAAGCAATGACGATGATCCCATAGTACGATCACGGATTCCCTCTGTCATACGTCTGGCCACCCCGTCTTTTACCTGGAAAAAAACATAGGAAAGGGTGAGTAGTCATAATACCCACTACTGGGTCTAGCTGTTATCTTTTTTGTCGTGTGCGCTCATGTACCTGACATAGGCATAAACATAGGAAGCGACCCGAGAGTACGCAGTGATCATATTCGTAAACATAAACATAGGTGGTGATCCCGAGGGACACCCATCGTAGAGACAGTACGTTTAGGGGTACAGAGCACGACAATTAGGATAACTTGCAGTAACACATCATGGCATAACTAATTCATCGCAAAGATTCACAATATCACAGGCACGTAAGCATGACCACATCGCATTCAAGATACATGACTTGGCATACTCGAAATAGCTTAAATAATAATCAACCAAGACAATAGTTACACAGTGACACAATAAATAATCAGTAACATAACTGGGCATTAGGCGTCACTAGAGCCCGATAGTAAGTCCCTTACCTGCGAGAGCTAGATTGCAGCGATGAGGACTGTGATGATGAGGCAATGAGGACTGATGATGTGGCAATGAGGACTGATGATGCAACAATGAGGATTGATGATGCAGCGATGAAGACTGTGATGATGGCGATGAAGGCTGCGATGATGCGACGATGAAGACTGTGATGATGGTGTGACGAAGGGGTGCGGAAGACGGCTGACGAAGAGGTGAACGAGAGAGATTTGACCTTTCTCTTCTTCTTTTTTTTTTTTTTTTTTTTTACCTATCACGCAACCCAGGTTAATAAATAACCCACTAGAAATTCTTTCCCAAACCAATCCCCGTTTCACAAAAACCCAATTGCCTTTAATGCTCCCCTCCGCCTAAATATTTATTTTATTATTATTATTTTCACCGTTCAACTTCCTCCACAAGCATCAATGAAAGAACGGTGCAATAAAGAGGAAAGGAGGGTATATTTACTTGAAATTTCGGGTCGTTACATATATAAATTTTTTTAACACAAATTATATTCATAAATAAATTAATAATAGTTTATTGCCAACTAAATATTAGTGGGTAACTACGATTACTTTTATGATTTGTAAATATATAGCATCAAATATGATTTAACAACAATTTAAATTATAATTCAATTCCAAAAGTTACTACCAAACCCATATCTAAAAATATGAAATACAATGTATTATTTATGAGTTTACTACCAAACACATATCTAAAAACATGAAATGCAATTTTATTTTCATTGAATTAATTGTTTTTAAATTTTCTACTAGATAAACCCTTAGAATTCTTAATAGCATATGGTTTTTAAGCAAGGTACTTATTGTATAATAATCATAGTATTCATCCAAAGCAACCATTGTTGTGCTACTGTGGTCACCACAAAGTATTCCAATCTTGACTCTAGGACGGTTTAGGGGACCGTAACGGAATGTGTTTGTAATGTAATGTAATCCAAAATTCATGTTTGGATTGAGCATTGTGGGTTCAATTTGTAATATAAAACTAATTCCGTTTCCATAGTTTTCAATCCAACCCTCTTGTCTACTATTTTCATGCTTCATGATCTTATTTTTGTTTCGCCCTCGATTCCTTATTCATTCTAGAACTCGTCTAATTCATAGTTATATTGATTACATCCCAGCTCGCCAAGGAGCCTCCTATTTTATTCTATTCACTTCATAGGTTATTATATATATTGTTTTCCAACAATTTTAATTGATTAATTATTGCTTATAAAAAAATACACCTATATACTTCATCGCTTTAATTCTGTTGCTATTCTCGTGTCCATAATTGATGCAGGCCCTTGTAAACCAAGATCCTGGATTCAATGGAAATCTTCTTGTCCAGCGATTAGTTGGAGCCCATGTTGAACTTGCCTCAAAAGAAGATCTCGCAAAATTTGGATCTACTGTGGTTTGTTGTCTTTCAATTTTTGTTCTCTCATTTCAGATTTTGTGGAAATTAATTTTGAAATTACTTTTTTGTCGGTTCAAAATTGCAATTAAAAATACTTTTAATCATTCAAAATTAATTTAATATAAAAAAATTGTTATAAATAAAAAAAAATATCAAACTATTTACAAATATAGCAAAATTTCAATTTCTATGCGTGATACGGACCAGATGATATTCATCAGTGTCTAGGTCTACAGCAGTCTATATAAAAAATAAAATTTTGCTATATTTGTAATTATTTTCAACTGTTTTTCTATTTAAAAAACATCTTATATTTATATCATCAAAATGTTATAACTTAAATGATTAAAAATATGTTTTAAAATAATTCTAAAAACGACTAAAGTAATTTTAACTATTTTACAGTTATACCTCCCAATATAGATTATTTTTAAAACTACCGTAATATAGAAGATTTTTCATATGGTCACAAAATCAACACTTAAAAGTATGTCAACTACTCTATAATAAATTAATAAACCATTTAATGTGAAATAAGGAATGGGAGTACTAGAATTCTTGCACAGGCAATTTTGTCATTGAAAATAAAATAAACGGATGGGATGCCGATGCGTGGCCGGTAATGGAAACGAAAGGGGCAGATATTTTCAGTGACGGCTGACGAAATGTTGAGCAGTGGCAAGTTCCAACTGTGTATACTCACCGCAGCGTCCTCCAACTCGGCGACATCGTCATCGTCGGCACTCTTCTCAACTCCTCTAATTCATCCAGGAAGGTTCGACAACCTCAAGAAGCGATTCTCCTTTTCTCCGCCATCAAGTCCGAGTTTAGATTGCATTCGTTGCAGTATTTCACAATCTCAGTCGATGGAGATCAAGACTGAAAGCAAGAAAGACGACGAGGTCCGCAACAGCCTCCGATTCCTCTCTGTCAGACCTTACGTCCCTCCGTCCTGGGCCTCACACCTTAATCCAATCCCCACTCACTTCTCTTCTCTTGCCCATGTAAGTTTCCTATTCCTAATTTCCTTTCCGGCTTCTCTCTTCCGATAATTGCTTCCTTAAGAACGTCGTTGTAGTTAGTTACTGATTACAATTTTGGATTCAGCTTCCTACTCCCATTCACAAGTGGAACCTTCCTAATCTGCCCAACAACACAGAGGTCTGGCTCAAGGTAATTCATTCTCACTCAACTTTTTTCTCTTACAGACACTCGTTTGATTGTTTTCGCGCCAATGTGGTAATGGATGTGTTACATCCATTATTTTTCTGTTAGAGTGGTTGTTAAGTTTACAGTTTATTATTTCTCTATAAATAACTCTTGCACTCTACTCTTTATTCAATAAGATGAAGTCTCTTTTATTTGAGAGGCTATTACATTGTGCACAGCACAACCAAGAATTTTGCCTCATTTTATAAGTCCTCAGAACATAATTTTGCTGCTTACTTTCACTGCTGATTTCCGGAACTCTGCTTGCGGTGTTCGAAAATTGAGGGACGAGTTCTATGATCAAATTGACTTAGTTTTTCGATTGAAGAGAATTTTGTGTGTGAAACTTTAGGGCGTACGAGCAACTTTTAAGAACAATGTAGGGCCACAGTATAAATAATATATCAACTGATGGAGTACATAACTTTTTCCCACTCCACAATGCCTCCGCTTTGATGGTATTTTAGTTAAAGTGCCTAGTCATGCGTGACTAACCTTTTGCCCATGGGCTTCAGAATAATATTTCGATTCCCTTCTTATCAATAAAATATTTCAATTCCAATTTGGTCGTCCCCATCAAATCATGTAACCATAACAACTTTAGCAAACTCCTATTGGGGATTGGTTCTTTTACTTGGTTTTCACATTTTAGAATTAGTGTTTACCTTACCATTACTCGAACATAGGATGATCTGTGTGAACTTTCCCATCCTGTTTAGAATGGCGTTAGGTAACAAACAATTTCTCTAAATTTGCAGTTCAGATTTGTGGTTCATGTATTGTCACATGTATAATTTGATCCATATCTCAACGATCCTGTTTATAGTTTGTTTCTAAATGTACCTCGTTTGGATATTCTTGTATAACATTATTATTATTATTATTATTATTATTATTATTATTATTATTATTATCATTTTCTTTTTAGTTTTTCTTATTTACTTGTTTACTCTAATGGAAATATTCCTGACAAAATGAATACAGCGTGATGACCTTTCAGGGATGCAATTGAGTGGCAATAAAGTCAGAAAATTAGAATTCTTGATAGCAGATGCCTTGCAACAGGGTGCTGACTGTATTATAACTATAGGAGGCATCCAAAGCAATCACTGTCGTGCTACTGCTGTGGCTGCAAAGTATTTTAATCTGGACACTTATCTAATTCTACGCACTTCAAAGGTTATCATTATTTTCCCTGTTTCCAACTTATTTTAGTTATTCACACATGTTTTGCACTTTTTAAAATGACCTCTCTCATGATTTTCTTAATTTTTATGATTTGATGTCCTATGTTACGTCCATGATGTAGGTCCTTGTGAATCAAGACCCTGGATTGACTGGAAATCTCCTTGTTGAGCGGTTAGTTGGAGCTCATGTCGAACTTATCTCAAAAGAAGAGTATGCAAAAATTGGAAGCGTGGTTTGTTGATTTCTTCTCTGTTACCGTCTTCTTCTTAGTTTTTTAGAAGCAGATTATTCTCCTATTGATCAGTTGATAGTTTCTCCGATTCTAGACATGCTTGATAGATGTTGTAAGAATCATGGAGCTAACTAGTTTCTCTTTTCTCCTGATTAAAAGTAACACCTTGAGAGCCTATGACTTTTTTTTTACATTGCAGGCAAATTTGACTAATGCTAAGTTTACTATTACTCTTATGAGTTTTGTAAGGCTCACGAAGCAATGTCTACATATGCTTTTGGCACCTGAGAATAATGTGCATATCAAAAGTACTTGGTTCTTGTAGTTTCATAGTACTTTGATATTCGGTTGTCCTTCTTTCATGTCAAATTGGCTAGAGTCTCAGCATTTACGTGGTTGTTCCAAGACAAAATATTCTGCTAATTTCTTTTAAATACCAAAAAGTGGATTCATGGATTGAGGGTTTCTTTTTCCTCACGTCTCCTAACTTAATCAATATTAATATTTTATTAATTATTTGTTTTGCTTTGTATTTTATTTTGGTAAGAAGTGTATTGTTTTAACGGACTGTGGCTACTCTTTACCCACTCATTTACTTGGGATATGATGTTCTTCACTGTTTTATACATTTCCAATGCTTTGTTTTTATTGTGTTTACTTCAACATCTGCTGATGCTTTTTTGTTCTTTGGTTTCAAGTTCAGGCACTAACAGATCTTCTGAAGTCAAAATTAGTCGCTGAAGGAAGAAAGCCATATGTTATTCCTGTTGGAGGATCAAATTCCCTTGGAACTTGGTAAGATTTGGCTGTGCTTGTTTTCTCCTATTCGTTGTATTAGGTGTGGTTGGATTTGATGATGGTAGCATGCTGACTCTTCTCTGCAAAAGAATAAAACAAGCATGCTCCAGGAGCATAAATAATCTTCTAGGTTTCATTCCTTACTATAATTTAAGATAGGGAACATCCATTTTTTCTGCTTCTTTGAAGACTATCGTTCTTGGTTTTCTTACTTTCAAACTTCTACTTCACATTGGGATCATTTTCTAGTTCCATGTTTGATTTTCGAGATTTTTGCATTTCTGATTGTTCTTTTGCTTCCTCATGTTCTCGTTGGGTGTTTTCCTTAATTTATAAGAGGATTCTGTATTGTCCTGTATTTTTGTAATTATGTTTTTATATAAATGCATCTTTGTTTAAATATTTTTTTGCATCAGTTATGACAAAAATCATCCAACTCCAATTCATTTCTTCTCTCTTCTTGAGCTATTTTGCCTTGTTAGTATCCCCCCTCATTTCTTGAGAATGGTAATATGTGTTAATTCTTGATTATGTATTTCATTGACTTACTGTTGCTTAAGGAGGAGACATCATCATTCGAATAGATATTGCAGAATTATCATCTATACATCCTTCCCCTTATTATTATACTATTAATAAGTAACAAATGTGTTTTGGTTATGTTCAGGGGTTACATTGAAGCAATTAGGGAGATTGAACGACAACTGGATACTGGAAATGACAAGATCAAGTTTGATGATATTGTAGTAGCTTGTGGCAGGTTCTTTTTTGCTTATCTGGTTGATGGGATCACTTGGTCCCTTCTCCTTATTTAGTTTCTTTTTATTAACTTGGTTGTGGTACCTGCACTGAAACTCGTGGAATTTTTTTTCTTCATTAATGTAAACATTACAACATTTCATAATAGAGTGAGACCGATACGATACAATACAACATGCTTTTAGGGTGTCAGAGAAAAAATTGAACAAGAATGTCTAAACTAATGTTGGATATTTTCTTGTCGGCTATAGGAAGGCTGAGGCAAGTTTAATGTTGGATATTTACCATTTTCCGTAGGAATGAGCATCATTCAATGGACACCAGGGAATAGCCGATTGTTGACCTTTCTATGTTGTTGAATTTTTAGGTTCACTTTACCAAGGTTTCACTTATGACTAAATTGACAAGTATATAAAGCTTATAATGAGAATTTGGAAGATTAAACATAAAATTCTAGCATAATAAGTTTTGGACCGTGTATTCCTAATTTGCAGCAGAAGTTAAAAAAATGACTCTCTCTGAAAGGCATCCCTATGAGATACGAGAAAATAGTATAATTTGTAGGGAATGGTGCGTGTGGGGGCAGGTTGGTCTACGAGACACAATAAAAGAGTGCATGCAATCATTTTAACCCAAGTGAAGTATGGCTTCTGCTAGGAGTATAATGATCTATTCTTGCTTAGCCTCAAAATTTATTCAAGTTTCGTGGCATAAAACCAACAAAATATGGATAAGCTTGAGAAGTTCAATGTCCAGGGATGTATTTTGGCAGAGTAAGGGTTGGTGGAATGAATAGAAGACTAAATTGGTGATGGGATGGGATGGGGAAGTAGCGCCTTAAAAGTGGCTGAATATTTCACAAGTTTTCAGTGACAGGTGATACGAACAATTCTTTGTTCTTCTATACTTTAATCTTTGATGTTTTTACTTTTGTTTATTTTCAGTGGGGGTACAGTCGCTGGTTTATCATTGGGATCATGGTTGAGTACATTGAAGGCAAAAGTATGATATCTTTTTTTTTTTCTAAAATCTTCGTATTGTTGCTCTCTACATCTCAGTTCCTCAAATTTTAAGTTTGTTGAATCTGCAGATTCGTGCATTCTCTGTTTGTGATGACCCTGATTACTTCTACGAGTTTGTTCAAGGTTTACTTGATGGGCTTCATGCCGGTGTTAACTCACGCGATATAGTTGAAATCCATAATGTAAGTAGAACTTTTAGTTGATCTATGAAAGTTGTTGGTTTGCTTACGTTTGGCAGCAGTCAGCACCATTTGTATAGTTAGGTTGAGGTGAAATCTCTCGGTAGTGTCATTTGTTCTTTGGAGCCAAATCTCCGATGTAGACATACAGTACACATCTGTCTTCTTCCCCTTCCTCTTTGTATGGTTTAGATCTTTCATCTCCACAAAAGAAACTTGAGATGAACTGTCCTTTCTTCTCGTTCTCTGTTTAGGCAAAGGGTCTTGGCTATGCAATTAACACGCCCGATGAGCTTAATTTTGTAAAAGAAGTTGCTGAATCAACGGGCGTTGTTCTTGATCCAGTATACAGGTATGTTATGATTATTAAACTAGTGAAGTTCATAGTTTGTGCTCACAACGGAAGGGAGACCATCTTGTATTTTCTTTAAAAAATTGTAGTTCATATTGTAAACCGATGATATGTTCACATGGTTTGTGCACGAAGGTCTGCATCATAAATACGGCACATATATACATAGAGTAACATGTAATGGCTTTGGTTTATTTTTCTTTCTTTATGACGTTATTTTCAGTGGGAAAGCAGCTTATGGGATGATGAAAGACATGGCTGAGAATCCAAAGAAGTGGGAAGGGAGGAAGATTCTATTCATTCACACAGGAGGACTATTAGGACTGTATGACAAAGCTGATCAGATGGGTTCAACGTTGGGGAAATGGCATCGTTTGGACGTTAATGAGTCTGTGCCTCGAATTGATGGAGTTGGGAAAATGTTCTAGAACAACTCGGGTCAAAAAGAGATGCCACTATTAAAAAACGGGTGTTTTATAATTTCTTATCAGACATTTAAATCATTAGGGATTCAAATATATTGTCACGTATTATTGAAAATCCAATAATATATACCTAGTCTTTATTTTGTATTTTGTATTTGCTAGATGTATCAAGAATGTTAATTCGTGCATAGTTGGGTGAATAAGCCGCCAATGGTCATTATGAAGGTTGATAGTTCGATTTATAAAAAGACCATGGATAATTTTCAGGGTCTTCCACTATTCTTTCATTTTTTGTTCTCAGCAATTCATCGTCTTGGTCTATCCAAGGCTTCAGCCAACGATTAGTAACTTCACAGCAATACTAAAATTAAAGTTGAATGGCTGTGATCGTGATGTACAGATTTGAAATGGAGCTTCCAGAGGCTTTGCGGGATCACAGGAAGGAATAAATGTAAGTAAAGAATATTTAAAATTCTAAAGCTTAAAGGCATATTAGCATTAGCACTATTACATCCCCTCCAAGTCAGGATTATGATTATCGGCAGAGAGAGCAAGAAACAGTTCACGCTGAGGATTGCCCTACACATGAAGAAACCACATAACTTCTGTTGTGACACTTGCAAAAGAATATTTCTTCTCATCAAGAAAACCATCTCTGCAAATTTCCTCTATATAAGAAAGAGAGGGTCACAACATGAACTCCATTCATCTCTGCAAAGTAACCCAACAATGGAGAAAGGTGAACCGTCGAATGTGTCGTACGAGGAATTCGAGCCCTTCTGCAAATGGAAAAAACTTGAAGACTCCGACGTTCTTGAGGTTCATCTCCCAGGTATTATTAATCAACTTACGCTTTCCTCTGCATTCTCATTATATTATTCCCAGTCATTTGAAATTCAAAACTGCACTTGTAAACAGACTTCAAGAAAGAAGAATTGAAGGTTCGGATCAAAAACAACTCTATCCTTACAGTTTCCGGCGAGCACCCGACAGCCAAAGATGGGAAGAAGATGCATTTCAACAGAGAAATCAAACTCCCAAAGGATATATACCCAGACCAAATCCGTGCTAAATTCGGTGGCTCTGTTCTTTCAATCACGATGCCTAAGAAAGCCAGCTCGCTGGAAATCGCCAAACCAAGCCCGGACGCCGCCTCCGACGGTAAACTAACAGCATCTAATAATGATAATGGTAAGCCAAAGAACTTCATATCCAGGTTAACAAGTCCATTATCGAGGTTGAAATTTAGCAAGGAAACGGCGACGGCTATGGCGGCGGCAGTGGTGATTCTGGCCTTTGGAGTTTACTACTTGATTAAAAACTAGGAATGAATTGAAACGTGCATTTCTTTGTGTGAATTACATATATGGAATCAAAATCTTTACACATTTCGAATTGGATTCATGAATAAATAATTCATTAGCCGAGATCCTGATTGATCCGCCTTGGTTTGTGCAATTTCTTTGAACCATCGAGTACCGATCAATCCTCATAGCTGAGAAGCTGACAGCCCAACGGTGTGGGATTCCCAAATTATCCCCTTTGATTTTATTGATCGTTTGTGTTTGTGTTTATTATAGGCAGAGGACAAGGAATTAATACTTCCATTATATTTAGTGTAAAGATCAATGGAGGCAATTTGATATGACATCTTAACCGTCCAATTTTAATTTGTATCCAACTCTAGACACGTTACTCTGCATCAATGTGTGTTCTTAATTAAGTAGTCCCACAATCTGTCTTTTCTGCCAATGACCAATCACAATCAAGATCAAATGTACAAAAACATGGATATGGAAAGAGATGAGATACATTTCCCCCATCACAAGGAATAATATCTACTTTTCTTGAATCACCTGAATGAAATAAATAGTTTGAAAAGGACATTGAAATGGTAATGGCTAACATTAACTTCTTATGGCCTCAGACTTTAAGTTTCAGATATCAATTTTGTACCGGGAGTATTCTATCCACAATCCTTGTCCTCAACTCGTTGTTTATGACAGAGACTATTGTTTCCATTGAGAGATGTAAAATTAAATTGGGAATTCACGCGAGTCAATTTTGTATAACTCAACTAAAAGATTAGAAGTTTGAATTCTTGACGTTCACAAATTGTTAAGCTAAAAATAATAATTAGAGAATAAAATTATACCCGAGTATACCAAATAATTATTATACTTCAATCAATATGTTTGAGTATGAGTGTCAACTATTTGTTTTATTCTACAAAAAGGATAAACATCAATTAGTTAATGAAAATATCATTACATTCCTTATATCTGTCTATTACTTTCATCACTGAATGACAACTTATAAACTTTAATTACAACAAAATTGAAAGGACATGTAAGCTGGTTTTCCTCCCCTTCGAGAAGAATAATTGAAAATAATGTAGATTAACAAAAGAATCAAACTATTATAGCGTAAAACATATTGATTTTACGTTTATATATTTGTTGTTGTGATGTGTATTAGGTGACCCAAATCATTTCTTTTTGACCTCTAGAGAGGAAATGGTGGCATAATTTTGTGATCTATGCGCAGACACCTAACCAAGCAAAGCCATGTGCACATGCAATAAGTTTGTTATATATATATATATATCATTTTCTCTTCTTATGCATCTTTTGCTTTTTATTAATTTATTCATGCTATATTTCATGATCTTCTTCGTCAAAAGCAATCATGTATTCTTAGAGCTTATTATAAAGCTACACACCCATTCAAAACCTTTTGTCCCGTGAATTCCTTCTCTTTAATTTGTGGCATAATATTCTTTTACCAAACAAAAACTATGTAAATAGTTTGACATTTTTTCTATTTATAATAATTTTTAATAAACTATTGAAATCATGATTTACAATTTTCTTATAATCATTATAGTGATTAGAAATCTTCCTCCCTTCCCAACTCATCCCTTTAAATCCATCTAATTTACATAAAAAATAAATGACATACACTTCAATTCCAATCCTATATACTGAACTAAAAAAATGTACGGACTAATATATACTAAAAAATATGGTGTTTTTTTTTTAAAAAAAGGCTATATTATACAATTAAGTGGAAAGAGTTTGAGAGTGGGGTAAGATAAAAAGGTGGAATAAAGAAAAGAATAAAGAAAAGAGTGGGAGAAAGTATTGTGATCGTGAAAAGATAGAAATCTCAAAATCAAATGGAACTTAACTTCGCACCAAAGCCGAAGCGTTTGGCGCTGCCGCCCAGGCATTATCAATTCCCACCTGGGCCCTCTTTTCTTTTCATTTACACATTTGAATTAAAATTATTCCTATTTCCCTTTCTAGCCATCAATAAACTGAGTCTACTTTTTGGTCACTAAATTTTATTTAACTAAATGAAGTAAGCAAGCATTGTGTTCTTGAAATAATAATAATAATAATAATAATAATGCAGGTAGAGGCACAGTAGTTTGGTTATTGTTTGTGTTGAGTGTGACATATGAAAGAAAGCCTGGAATTGAGGAAGAATATAATTGATTGACAATTACACACAAAAGTGGAGGTTTCTAATCCCATTGCTTAAACCTTTGCTTGCTTTTATTTTTGCAAAGAAATGAAAGACTTTGGATCAGCAACTAAACTCAAAAGAATATTAATCCATCAAACACATTTGTATTTTGGTTTCGAAAAAGACAAACAATTTTGTCAAGGCGCCGTCTGGTGGAACCCTCCACTTTTATCACTTATTTTGCTAATTAGTCCATTCACCTGCGCCTCATATTCTTCTTCCATTCTATCGATTCTTCCCTCTTCCATTTCTCCAACACATTTATAATCTTACGAAATCGATAATTAAAGAATATAAAAGAACGTTCAAAATAGAGAAGATTGGCACTTGGCACACAAATTTACGTAGTTCATTAACAATGTGTTAGCTACGTTCGAACAATTTTATTAGAGAGAATGTTACAAGATTACAAAATGTAACAGAAAATTGCATAATTAGAGAGTTTATATAGTACACTTTCTTAAACCCTAGGTGGAGAAGGAAAATATTTAAATAATTAAATATATTAAATACAAATTCTAATTAGGTTTATGATTAGAGGCATTCCAACATATAATATTAAAAATGTCTTCACTCATCAACTTTAATTTTTTTTTTTTTTTTTTTTTTTTCGATGATAATAGAGCAAGTAATTCAAGAAGTTCGGCATTCAAACTCTTCCTAACAAAATTTCTATATATATATATTCCATATTTATTGTACTTTTAATTTAGATTTACGTGTATCTCATCAAATAACATGGACGCGTATGCTTTAGTTGGAGTTTATATAAAAGAAAAATATACTGTCAACTTTAAAGTATGAAAGTATAAAGTATAATTTCTGTCAGAAAGAAAGTATAAATTAATTAGATGTGTTTAACTAGAGTTAACCTAAGAAAATATTATTGATTAAAGGTAATCAGAATAGGTTAGTGAAATTAAGTCTAGAATGGTCGCGATTCTGGTGAAGCAATTTTGGGATGTGAAAAAGGGACGTGTCATGTATTTAGGTCACTTGAGGTGAGAAATGAGAATGGGTTAAACAAAATTTAATATTTAGCCTTACAAATAGAAACTCGTAGATTAAAAGGGATCATTATTGTAAATCCAAACCTACACTTTCACCCATCATGAACTCAACTATCATAGACTAATTTTATGAAAATATCATCTTTATAGAATCACAGTTAATTAAGTTCAACTTTTATTTTATTTGTTTTTTTTTTTTAAAAAAAAATTATATTTGATGATAGCGTTATCAACGATGTGCTGTACATATTTCAACAAAAATTGACATGATATTCCACTTTATAGGTTAGAGGTTTAATTCTCCATAAAGTTTTTCACCTTTAAATTTCAATTTCATATTATAAAAATTTATATAGAAAAAAAAAATTAAACTTTCAATTTTCAAACCAATTAAATTTTAAATTTAAATATTTGTTACAAAATTTTGCCCTGTGAGAAAAAAAACTCACCAAAGTTTTTCCTTTGAAGCTTCCATTCCTTTACTTTTTTTTTTTCATTAATCATTTTTAAATGGTCATTACTCGTCAAAGTCTAAGATGTAATTTGAGAAAATTGAAATAATTTATCAATCCTCATTTAATGATTTTTAGTACAATAATGATGGGATGAGAGATCGAATAATCTTTCACTTTTAGGATGAAAAGTCATATCGATTATGTTGAACTAAGTTTAAATAGTTTTATAATACATTTTTGCATAATACAATGAATAATTTAGTATTATATATATCAATAATAAAGTAATGGATTTTCATGAACATGTTTATGTTGGGAAAGAAAAGGAAAGGAAAGGTCCTCCTGATATTGAATATTGAATGGATAATGACAAATTTAACCCAACCAAAAAATCACGTAGATCTAATTGGAAGCTGTATTTATATTTGGTTTGTAGGGTGTTAGGGGCTGCCGATTTATACACACAATATATCCTAATTAATGATATTTGTTCTCTCGAATATAATTCATGAGGGGAATCTTTCTTGGTTTTGATGTGTCACCTAATTTCTTTTTTTAAGTCTTTTTAATTAAACTCAAATTATTGATGGAACATTCTAATGCTCCCTTCTTAAGCTTATTAATACACACTAACTAATGTAGAGTTATATATTTTATTATTACACTTTCTGCAACTTTTTCTTTATTATTAATATTTTATCTATTGAATTGCTTCTTTTTGTTGTTGTTATGATTCCCATTATCCTAGTGTTTAACTTTGTCAACAGCATTCAACTGGTTGACAAAAAAAAAAAAACATTGAATTTATTTTTGGCTTGCTCCTAAACCAACCATTGATATTTATCTTGGTTTTTGGTTGTGTTATATTGTCTCGAACCAAGGCGTTTTTGTATTACCTGCAAAACTAATCACACTCTCGAAAGCCAAGAAGCTACAATTAGCATTGAATTCTCGCATATAAATGGAGATGAACTCAATTAAGGAGATTCAAGCAACAACATCTGATCAGAAAGTTCTATGATTGGTTTCAAATAATACTACAAGATGAAACCCATTGAACTTTGTTAAATTTTTAATTTGCGTTTTTTTTCAATATTTGCAAACAAACTTTATTTTCTTGGATATTTCATTTTTGTATTTTTGGACCCACGTATGTTTTATTTGGATTTTTAGTAGGGGGTAGAATGGATTTTTTAAGTCGCTTTGATTAAGTAGGATGATTTTAAGTGGAAAAGAGTACACAATTTTTTTATGTTTGAATTTTAGGGTTTTCTTGAATGGAAATTTTCTGGTAGATGACTGGGCCTCATCACCATTAACCTTTGCAATTCTTGAATCCAGGGTTGCATGCCAAGAACATTTAGGCAAGTCTCTCATCATCTTGCATATGGAGTGTTCCAACTGGGAGTAAGGAATTAGCTAGTTCTCCTTATCTCTTGGTCTTCTATCGAATGATAATCCAATTCTAATTCTTACCTCTGAATTAACATCAATTGAGATGAGAGTTTTGAAATTTGTTATTAGGTGTTCAATGAAGAGTTCCTTATTTACAATTTTTAGGGTTTTTATATCACTCTCTCTGATCTTCAAACTTTCTTTATAATTCTTTTATTTCGTATTTACGTAACCTGCCTTTAATTCTTGACGAGGGAAAAGAAATATAATATAAGGATTACAATAATTAAAAGAAAATGAAAAAGGTGGTTGTAGAAAAATTGATGTGAATAATTGCCCCTTTTTTTTTTTTTTATCTACCAGTGATTCCAAAACGGATAAATTAAAACTTACTAATTAACCTAGTTTGGACTTGGTTGAATAGAATCAAATTAGTAGCAGCTGGGACTTTTTTGTTTGTTTATAATATAAGGACAAATGTCATCGAAAAGTACTTAACTTCCATTGACACACTATCCCTCCATCCATTTCAAAGTCAATATAATATTATATCAAAATACAAATAAACAAAAATGTGACTTGATTTGATTATTAGTAAAAATTACGTGTAACAATGTGAAAGGAGCAGTGATTAATTATCCAACATTTCCATGGACTTTGAACACACTATATATTTTATATATGGGCAATATAAATACATCAAGTTGTGATGAATGAGACATGATTAAAATAATATAAAGTAGAAAGAAATGATGAAAGAGGGTGTGGGTTTTAAAATTAAACTGGACTACTCTTACAAAAATAATATGTAAATTGTCAAATTGATCATAATTTAGAGGTCATTAATGTAATTCAAATAATAAATAATAATAAAAAAAGGTAAATAAAGTTTGGGAAGGGTAAAATAAAATGAAATGAAATAGAGGAAAGTGAGAATGGAAGCCAAGCTGTCAAAGCAAATGAAACATATAAAAGTGGCAGAACTCCAATGGCTGCTTCCTCGGGTCAGACAGCCAACTCTCCTCTCGACACCACATGTCTCTTTTTCCTATTCTAAAACACTCTTAATTAGATAAATAAATAAATTTAAATACTACCCTCGTCTTAATTTTTTCAATCGTTTAAAATGTTAATTCTGATTTTTATACTTTCGACTTTAGTTCATTTTAGTGACCACCTTGATACTTAAAAAATAAAACAAAAACAAAAATGAACGGACAAAAATGGTCACTTTTTAAAAGTACATAGGTCAAAAAGTAAAATTAAAATGAACTAAAATCAAAGTATAATGACTAAAATAATATTTAAAAATTATTTTAGCCAATTTTCTCTATTCAAAATTTTAAACTTCAAACCATCAATTTTTAAATATATGTTTAAATAAATTAGAAAACGTGGTGAACTTTTGCGTTACTTTTTACATTTATTATATAGTATTAATGTTGATTTCATGACTTGACGAAATAGAAATGTTTTTTTTTTTTGGTCCACGTATTATAATCTTATCGGTAATTTGTATTTTTTTTAATAAAACAATATCTTATCAATCTCATTCAAGGGCAATTAGTAATTTAAAAAATATAAAATATCTTAGAAATTCCCTTTGGGAGCGATTTCTAAATTGGAAAAAAAAAAAAGAGTTCTTAGAAATGGTTTGAAAAGGAAATGTTATTTGAAGATTAATGTTAACTGTATTGAATGGTTGACTAGTCTTGGTTTAGGTTTAGTGAACAAAAGTGCATGTATATAAGATAAGGCAGAGTTGGGACTTAAATATATATTATCTTAGAGACTAAGATTGGGAGTCCTTTATTTACCCAAAAAAAAAAAAAACACAATTACATATTTAAAATTAATATGCAATGTTATGAGACGGCCAGTTGTGGCGAACGGCGTTAACGGCTACGGCCCACAAATTATTGTTTATTTATATATTTATGAAATTGAAAAGTTCTCAATCAATTCTTTTGCATTTCATTTTTTGACTTCGGCTAGATTCATATCTATTCCTTTATTTCATATTTCCACTTTAAAACTTTATAACTAAATATCTCAAATATAAATGTTTTTAAGGGAAGAACTCATAGAATATGTCCATACATATACTTTTGTAATTTACATGTTTTTTTTTTTTATTTAAATTTTTGAACATTTTAAATTTTGTATCTAATAAATGTCAATCATTCACTCCATTAGTTTAATTCTCCATCATATAATCTTAGAATATAATAAATGTTAAGATGATAAAAATAGAGATTGATATGATAAATCAACTAGTTGAGATATTTCTTAAAAAGAAAAAAATTAAAGACGAGGCTGTACCTAATCACATATTTTTCTTTTTTTAACACACAGAAAAATTTTTAAAAACTCATTTTTTTAAATTAAAAAAAAAACCTGCCATGTGTCAATTTTTTAAGATAATTCCTTGGGTTACAAAAGATAGGTGGAGCCAAGGGAGCACTTAAATATTTTTCTTATACATTATTCAAATTACACCTCTATTTTTTTTTAATTTAAAAAAAAAATGCACACACAATCGAAATTTCAATACTAAATAGACATTCAAAGTTGGATTTCTCCATCCCACATATTAAAAAAAAAAAAAAAATTTGTTGAAGTTATGTTTGAAGTATAAATAAATAAATAAATAAATAAAATGAAAATTAAATAATAGAGAGGGGAAATTAGCTACAGAGGATATGGGGTTTAGATTTTAGAAGTCATTATGAGCAGAAGATGAACAGTATGAGCTGGGACATCCGACGGTGGGTAAAGCATCATGAAGTGGCAAAAGTTGGTCGGAAGAGGAGAAGTGGGGTAAATAAAAAGGCCTCGCTGGCATCTACTCTCTCACTACTTCTATTGTATTGTATTTCTATGATTGTAGCTCGTTTTGTTTTCATGGCGAGTTTCTCTTACATTTACAAACCTCAATGAAATATTTTCTACTTTATTTATTTTTTATTTATTTTTTATTTTTTTTGCCCCCTTCCATCTGTAAAGCTTTTCAGTACCTCTAAACAGTTGGCTCTGTTTTCCCACATCTAAAGTTTGCTTTTGATTTTTCCCTTTAGATCTGTTTCGATCCCACACCCATCTTTCAGATGTCTCTTTCCTTTTAAAATCTTCTTCCCCAGGGCTCCGCTCTTGCAGTTTCTGCTTCCTCTATATATATATATATATATTTTTTTTTTTTAATTATTATTATTTTTGAATCCTCTCCTTTCTCTTTTCTTATAGTCTGAGATCCTTTTAGATTTCATTTCTGGGTCTTCTTTTAAATGTTAAAAATGGCGGTTTTGAATGCTGTTTTTGCATATTATTTTTCTTATTGAAAAACAGAGACTGCTGTTGTGTTTCCATTTCTGTTCGGAATTCAACTCTCTCTTTTCTTTTACAATTCGTAATACTCGAATCGATGGACGTCATGCCTGATCCGTCACCAAAACCTGTGTTTCAAGGTTTGACGTTAGAGACGGCAATCTCGGTTACAAAATCGATATTGCTCGCAATTGGGTTTATATCCACTGTAATTTTGTTCAAAGTGGCTATAATCCCAAAATTTGCGAGTCTTCTTATCACAACTCTTCCTCGTTTATGGGTTTCCTTCAGATTATGGCTCTCTCCTCCCTACGTCTTCATCGTCTTCAACTTCCTTATCGTCGCCGCCTTCGTCTCCTCTGCCTTCCGCCGCCAAAAAGACACATCCGAAAATAATTACACTCCCATTTCTAATGAAAATACTCATGTTTCTGCATCCACTCCCTATAAATTGACGCATGAGGACCGAGACTTTTCGGTCACTGCTCGTTCCAGAGAAATCTGGAATGCGATCTCGGACGAGGATGAACAGGGGAAAGAAGAAGAAGAAGAAGAAGGGAAACCGATGAAATGGGATTTCCCGACTCTGTTCACTGAAAAATTCAGTGACCCATCATCGGAGAAGTTCTGTGCATATTCCAGCAAGAAGGTGGAGGAGGAAGAAGATGCCGGGGGCGGCGGGGGCGATGACTCGATGGACGCGACGTGGAAGGCGATCATGGAAAGGCAAGGGAAACAGACGCCGCAGCTGAAGAAGAGCCAGACATGGGACTCCCCTACGCCGGCACGATTAATTAGAGCCGCCGGTGGCGACGAGGAACCGGTGGCGTGGGATCGGAATGAGGTAAGGAAGTCGGAGAAGTTCCAGCAAACGCTGTCGTTTCGGAGAAAAATATCGATGACGTCGGAAGAATTGAAGAGCCGGGCAGAGGCGTTCATAGAAATGGTAAACCGGAGCATTCGGTTACAGCGGCAAGAATCAGAGCAACGTTTCTTGCAGGCAATGAAACGTAGCTTTTAGTGGTACAGAAATTTAGTCGTCCTTCATATTAATAATCCAGTAATATTTGGAGGTGCATTTTGTTTTAAGCTTCTCTTTAATTTTCCATTTCCATGTCTTGCCCTGTTATCACTTATGTGTGTGATGTTATGTCATGTGTATACACTTTCTCTTCCCTTCTATTGTAAAATGATTGTTTCCTTGCCATTTCCATTTCCATTTAACTGCAAATGCTTACTAATATCTTTTGTTCAAGTCACCCATCATCGGAGAAGTCCTTTCAAATCCATATCTATATCTATATATGAAGTATGAATTATTAAATTACACCATGAGCTTATAGATTTCCTTTTATTTGCAAAGGTATAACTATAAGCAAGGGTGTCGGAATATGAGTAAGGATATTGAAGTACTAAATTTTGTATGTTCTAAAAGTCCTTTTTCCTTTTTTTTTTCTTTCAACAAAAAAAAAAAAAAAAAAAAAAAAGTTATATGTTCTAAAGCTGTTCCCTGATATTTGGTATTTTGGAATCTGGGGAATCAAAATTCAGTTTTATTGAGTTTGAGTTATGTGTGTTAATTTTAGGATGAGAAAAAGCAGGAGGGAATAGCACTAGAATTTCAATTAGATAGAAAGGTGCATTATTGAATGTAACATTAAAAACTATTTATAATGGTAAACAATAACCTAATCTTGTAATATAATTCAAATAAGATTTTTTTCGTAGAACAAGATAGTGTCTCCTAGTTAATAAAAAAAAAAAGACATGTCAGTTACAAATTTAATAATAAGCATGATAATCTAATATAATCAAACAATGTTAGAAGGCAGGGTGAAGGTGATTAATTAAATGGGTGGGGGTGGGAATCTGGTTGGATGGGGAATCGATTCGTTAGGTTTGTAAAAGAATTGAGAATGGTAGGCAGCATGATTGCATGCCTTGTTCGGTGCAACTATTGACCACCCCAACTTAGGCTTTAAATTTGACTAATTAAATTGCTCCAACTTAATAAGCAAAGCAAGCAATGTTTTCCCTTGGAAGGTGAGAGTTGATTGAGACACTTCCATCCAATGCTTGGAGGAATTTCGGAAATGTCATCAATACAAATACAACGAGCTGATTATGAGGGTTTTTTTTTTTTTTTTTTGTGTGTGTGTGAGTAATGATTTGGGTATTTATTAAAATAAGCAAATGCAAAATCCTTGGCTTCTTAATAACTCTCCGATCTAAAATTAGGCAGCATGTTTCTCAAAACTGAAAAATGCACGTCTGACTCCAAACCAAAAGTCATTTTATCTCATTCACATTTCACAAAATTTACTCGAGAAACCTACAACATATCAGTCAGTCCAAAAAAGGGGAAAAGGGCTATCTATATATCTATCTATCGCCATATGTGGCCGTAAATTGCACAAGAGTTTCCGAGGAGTACAAACCCTGAGTGCGTTTAAGCATTGGGAGTGGAGAAAGAGAAGCAAAAGCTATGGAATCAAGGAATGGAAGTAAGCATAATCAAGAGCAACACGAAATACCAGTTCATTGAGCCATTTTTCATCATCATCTCGCCCACCTCGGAACAAATGCAAGGCGATGGCGCCACCGGAAGGTCGGGCATTGGTGGGCGTTCAATGGGTGGAGAAGAGGGTGGGGAGGGAGGAGAACGAGGAGGGTGGCGTGGCCTAAGTCGCTCCTCTTGGTTAGCGCCGCCATGCGTTGAATTGTTGGCGTCGGTCAAGCGTTGGAGGACTTGGACTCGGAGCTTAAGACCCATGAGGCAGTGTTGAGGGCGGCCACATATGAAGTAGCGACTGCCTAGTTGGCTCAGGCGGATCACTGTCTCCCCGTCACTGTGAGTGCTGATTGGGTTCACGGTGCGGCAATTGAAGAAGTCTGTTCGGTTCACTTCCAGCACGTCGTGAACTGGCAAGTATTTGAACACTGTACCAGACCAACCAAAATTTAACTAAATACAACTCATGAGAGTCATCTTGAAATGGTTAAAATCAATTTAATGTTTGTTTCTAAGTGATTTTAAATACATGTAAGAAATGTGGATTGATTGATTCAAGAAACAGAGTCATGCAGTTGCCCTAACAGTGAGAAACAATCCAATAAATTGGATTACAGTCACTACTAAAGAACGACTGTATTTTGTTTTTACAAATGTGAAATAGAAGAGAATTGGAATGAGACAGTGCAGAATCATACGAATTCAAGTGATCAGTTATAGATTACAATACAAGAATGTCAGTGCAAGCAATAGTTGGAACTTGGAAGGTAAATAATTCAAGAAGAAAAGGCATGAAAATCAAGATTCTTCAATTCACAATGATGATCGAACAGAGAACTTAGCAAAGATCAAAGTATACGACATAGAAACTTAATTGAAGATGTGTTTTCGGAAAAAACAGAGGAGAAATGAACGAACCGAGATAGTCACCGACTTGGAACGTGGTGGTCGCAGACCAAGCCAGGATGTTGGAATTGAGATCCCAACCGGAAGATCCACCAACGGAATGGTTGGTCGCAGTGACGCAGCGAAAGAAAATTGCCGTAATTACCATCACGATTATCATCCTCACTGCCCAGCCCGGTCTCGGTGCCTCCATTTCGGTCCAAATCTCTACATACACAGAAGATACCACAAAGGCAAAGTTACAAAGGAAGCATTGGAAGTAAAGAAAATATCAAGATCGGTAGAAAAATTAAAGAAACCACGAGGAATCATTATGAGCTTGCAAGAATCGAGGACAGCAATGGGGCGATAAATATAAATCATACCAGGAATTGCTTCTTGTGTGCGTCAAGCGCTGCACCAAGTACCGGACGGCGGTTCTTCAAATCGGAAGAAGGTGCGGCGAGAAGAGGAGGACAGAATAAAAGGAAGAGAAGCGGAGAGACTCAGAGTAGTTTCAATTTCATGTTTTACATACACCTCTTTCCCGCCTTTTATAAATTTCTCTCTTTTTTATTTTTTAACTGCCAGTTAATCGCTTTCTATAATCGTTCAAATTTAATTTAAAATTTAAAAACATTTCACACAGAAAAATAAAAGATGAAATAAAATTATTTATAAAAAAATTTCACTATCTTGATCATAATATTAAAAAATATTATATTTGATTGAATATTATGTTGATAAACTTTCAATTTTGCATCTATTAAAGAAAAGGTTCACAATTTAGTGTTCAATGACATATTAGACACGAGCTAAAAGTTTAAAGTATTTGTCAGACAATTTAAAAAGTTAACAAAATTGTAACTTCAAAATTACAATAGACACATCTAGAGACGAGAGACTAAATTAGAAAAAAGAAAAAATTGATAGACCAAAGATTAAAATTGTAAATTTCAATAATAGACTACGATAGACTTCTCCCACTCTGTAATAAAAAGATATATCCATATTTATAAATAATTTGATATTTTTACATTTACAATAACTTCCCTTCTTTTTACAGAATTTAAAATTAATCAACTTTTCTATTTCTACTTTTACTAGCAGATCTTTTACTCTTTTTATCTTTTATCTTTTATTTTTAACTTTTTTTTTAAAATTTTCCTTTTTCTTGGGCATAGCAAAACTATTGGCAAATAATGATTTGGAACGGAAGATAATGTATAGTTCAACAAGTACACTCTCTTTAAGTGATGAATGATGATTAACCCATGCTGACCCGACTTCAAAGGTAGAAGTCAAATCAATGCATCAAATTGTAAGTTAAGAAAATTAGGAAAAATCAATAAGAAAAAACAGTAAATTCATAAAGGGCACAAATAAAATTTGGCTTCATAGATTTTTAACGATTTTTTTCTTTTTCTTTTTCTTTCTTTTTTTTTT
>QLSR01000320.1:668282-678710 GCA_031780015.1 Citrullus colocynthis
TTTTTTTTTTTTTTTTTTTTTTTTTTTTACATTTCTCATCATTCTTCTTGTATGTTTCTTTGCATCGAGCATCAAACACAACATAGAATATACTTTATGTCACTTTCTCGCTCTTTATGCCTTTTCCAAACTTTAACGCAACCAACCCCAATGAACTTGAGAGAGAAAGAGTGAGAGAGCAAGAATCAAGTAATTAACACGACACTGACATCAGCAAAAGATCATATTTCATTAAAAATTTAAGAGGAAACCAAATTTCATTTGGGCCTTTCAATTTGGGCCATCTATACAAATTTTCCAAAAAAAAAAAAAGAGCTGACCAACTAGATCATTCTTCTCAAGCTGATCCAAACTATTAAAAGTAGATTGGAATGAGCAAAATCTCCACCTCACCAACTAAAACAAAGCAAATTCTTCCAAACAAATAAATGGTCAATAATGGTCATCTCAAGACTAATCATGTCTCCATCTCCCTCTAGAGACATCTCAAATTAATCTTCAACTCATGTCGCCTAAAATCAATTTCATCTGCATATGTCAAAACCGTAAAGTCCTGTAAAGTATGGCAATTTCAATAATGCTAATGGTATTTCATTACCATATTCTTAGTTGGAGTTTTGTGCACTATCATGTTGTTTGGAAAAATGATGAGAAACACGAAACACCATTCCTTCTGATTTTACCAACTTAAGTAAACTCAAATATACTTCAACAGCAGGTAAAATTTGACTATCAAGTACAAGAAGTCCTCAATTTAACATTTTATCAACGCAAGGAACCTCAAGAAGACATAACAAAATGTTGGGAGTGGGGTCCTGCTATAAGAGTAAACAAATCACACGAGTTTGAAAGGTAAAGCATCTAAAAAGAAGGCATTTTAAGTAGCCCTTGGAGTAGCCCACTCAACTCTAAGAATGAGATTATCATAACCATATCCATTCAGTTTGTTGATTGCTCTTTGAGCATCCTCACGGTTCACAAAGTTCACAAAACCAAACCCTCTGCTCATACCCGTCTTCTGATCAACTGCAACATAAACTCGGCTAACAGCACCAAAAGGCCGGAAAAGCTCAAGAAGGTCAGGCTCTCTTGTGTCCTCCGAGAGGTTGGTGACACGAACTGAGTTTTCATCGTTCCTACGTCTCATATCAGTTCCAGTCCTGTCTGCTCCTGCTCTCAGACCTGGAGGAACATATGTTCCCTTTGTTGCACCGGGTGCAGCAGCTGTAGCCTCTGGTGCTGAAGTCTTATCCAATCCCTCACCTTGTGGTGCCAAGTCTTTGTAAGGGCACCTCGAGGTCCAATGATCGCCCTTTTTGCCACAAGTACGACACACCATAAGAACAGCACCGCCTTTTCCAAGTTGAGCTAGAGGGTCTCCTGCAACCTTTGGCTCTTCTGGTTTGCTACCTGTAATCATTTTCATTCCTCAGAAGAAAATTTATTGGAATAAAGCAAAAAAATGGCATCTAATTTAGCCTATAAAGGATTAATGCGAGCAGGGTGTTAAAAGTGTACAGACATACACACAATACCTTTGAGAAATGCAAAGGAAAATTCACAAAACTAAGAAGTAAAAAAACTTTAATAACAACATAATGACTTCAAACATGCCGTTTCTCCTTTATAAAGAGGATATTATTTGATAATTGTCTGGTGAAAACAATAATCGATCATTTGTACTATTCAATTCAACTTCACAACACAAGCTTGTGTAAATTCCTGAGCACGAACCAAAAGCATATTTCTGCAAATTCTATGCTACTATCCTCCCGGCATCGAAAAGAGATTATATCTCTCCCTTGTTTCAAATTCAAACCAGATATACATTCACACGCTTCAATACTCAAGCACCCATTTTTTCGACATAGTTGTCTGCCAATTTTTTATGCTCTCCCACATAGCAGCAAAGGGCATATTTAAAGACTAGATTATGAGCAAGTATGCGTTGCAAGAAATCAAATACAATCAATTACGAAATCTACCAACAAATAAATAAAATAACTAGATTTATCGAAAACAAACCAGGAGCACGAGGGCGTTCCAGGAGGATCTCCTCAGTGGAGACCATGGTGAGGCGGCTGCCGACGTCTTCGTGCACGGCGTCGCCGAACTTTGCCCAAGATCGGCGCTCAACGGCGTGTTTACTGAGGCGAGCATGGGCGAGCTTGCGAATACGCGTGGTGGTTGTGATCTTGACCTTATTACCATCTTCGTTAAACTGATATTCAATAATTTTCTTCAAGCCGTTCTCGTCTGGACCGATAATTTTCTTGGGCGGTAGAAGAAAATCCAGATCGCCGTCGTCGTCATCTAGCTCTCCCCACCGCAATTTCGATCGATTTGCCGTCTGAGCCATGACGGAGATATGAAGGAGTCGGAGGCAGGGGCTAGCTGAAGGAATGCGAAGAGATAAAGCAGTATTGGGGATGCCAGTCGCTAGGGCAAGCGATTAAGAGGAAACGCCGAATATTGCTGAGTTATAACAGTGGAAACGATAAATTATCTAAAATTTTCATAATTAATGAGAGAAATTCTTTTCTAAAATTTGTTGAAATAGTTTTTTTTTTTTCTTGGTGCATCTCGATTCTCATTCTGATTTTCTGATTGAGATTCATTAAAAAATTTCAAAAGAATTATAATTTGAATATGGTAAAATTGTTAACTTTTTATACAAATATCGACAATCGATCTTGGTTGACAAATCTCAAAAAAAATTATTTTAATGAGTTTTCAAAAAGTCGGTTAGTTGTGAAAGTGAAACTTAAAGATAGGTTATTTATGATAATTTTTCTTAATAAAATCCATCGATAGGTTTTTTTATTTATTTTAATAATAATAATAATTATTATTATTATTATTATTATTATTATTATTATTATTATTATTATACACTTGCCCACATTTTCATCCAATTTTAAGTCAAAGCTATAATTGATAATTTTTTTTTAAGAACATAAATTGTAGGGATGGAGGATTGAAGTTTGGATCTCAATAGAATAAATGCATATGTAACGCTGGAGGACATAAGGGGTACATGGATAAATGGACATTTGAATAAGAGAGATCACGATGATATTAAAATATTGTTAAAAAATGCTTTAAAATTTTGATGACTACTGTCTATACCAACAAGATGTACATTCTTTTTTAGTGGCTCAATTATAGGAACCCAATGGTAGGTTACCTCTTAGAAATTAACATTGAAAGGACACGTGTGTGATTTGTGAAGATAGTATTTCCTTTGAGACCAATTCAATATAAGTAGATGATGTGCTCAAGTTGCAAGGACTCGTGCCAAATAATTAATTAAATTAAGGTCTCGTTTGATAACATTCTCATTTTTAGTTTTCTATCTTTGAAATTTATGTTTGTTTTTAGTTTTGAAAAAAATACTAAAAGAGTACTTGTCAAAGGATTAAGGAAGTGATTAGCTTCAAACACTATAAAAAAGTCACAATCGCACTCTCGTAAGGATCTTAAAGTGAATGTGCGGCATTTGTTCTCACCCTCGAACAAGTCAGCCATTCCAAAATCGAATGGCTGGTGGCATAATGAGCATATCTCGCAACCAACACTCTCGTTTCTTGAGAAATTAGTTTTGTCATAAGGCTATAAAACAATAAGGGACAACACGACTCAATACTACATTATAAAAAGAGCACGTGGCTTGTAGTTTTCAAAACGTTAGAAGCACTCTAAGTTTGAATGTGTTTATATTAGTTACATTTCTTTTATAAGGGTAGAAAAAAGTGTGTGAATAATAAAATAAGGTTTTGAAAAAATGTTCTAAGAATTTTTCACATAGTAAATTTATTTTTGGTAGTATTTTCTTTATCGTGTTTTCTAGTTTTGTTCTTTTATTTTTAATTTATCAAGCATTTCATTGATTATTCTGCAATATTAGCGGGGAGTATTTCCCACACTAATTTCATTACCAAATTTCTTATCAAGGATACGTGTTTGCATTTTTAGTGGAATTCTAAATAAGTTTGTAAGGGAAAGTTGGATTTAATAAAAAAAACGTTTTTCAAAAATTTATTTTCATTTAATAAAAAAATAAAAACACTAATAGTTTTCAAATTTCATTTTAAAGTATTCTAAACACACCCTAAAATTAATATTTTCAAATTTCAAAATTGGTCTGTTATCTCAAAATATGTTATATTTTCAAAGCACTATTGTGACCAAATTTCTTAAGCAATGATAAGATATTGATTTTTGATTTTTATGGTAAAATTTTACTTTAGACCAAAATAGACATTTATCCATATCATCTGTAGAATGATAGATGTTTAATCTATCTTTATCTTAGTCTATCAAAAAGTAAAATTTTGATATATTTATAATTATTTTCAATAAACTTACTATTTTTGAAACATCCCATCGTTAATGCTACAATTTTTTATTATTTAATAAGTTATCAAACTTTCTGGACACAAACTTATAATTTAAACCAAAAAAAAAAAAAGTTTTATTGTATATTTCAAAAGCTTTTTTTTAAAAAAAAAAAAAAAAACACAATAGCACTTAAAAAGTTGTAAGCCCCACAAGTAAAAGGTCGATTGATTATTTTAATCAAAATTATACATTTATATTTTCTTTTTTGAAAGATGGTATCTTAGACCATTCACAATAATATTTTGTCACGAAAAAATGAATTAAATATTTTGTAAACATATTATTCAACTAAAAATTAATGTAATATATTAAGGATAATTGAAAACAACCTTTATATTAAATGATTATTACATTAGCTTTAATTTTGAAAGCTAGAAATTAAATAAAAATAAAAAGATTATAAATTGAAACTCAAGTTTTAATTTGTGGATAAGTGGATGTTGAGAAGAACGTTGGATAGTGGATGGATCAGGATGGTTGTTTTAGGAATGGGGAAAGGGAGGTGGCAACAAAAAGCATAAGAATTAGAATTTGAGAGGAAAAGCTGAAAAGAAGAAAAAAGAAAGGAAAAACAAACGAAAAAGCAGCGAAAAAGAGAGAAAGAGAAGAAGAAGAAGGAAAAGAAAAAAGAGGCTTAGAATTAGATGCATTTTGCGGTAAGTAGGGCGGGGCAGTAGCCACACACATGACATACCTCCGACTTTGCAGTATCTGCCAAACCAAAATAATACAAAATTCAAGAGAGATAGAGATAGAGATAGAGAGATTCTTTAGGGAGTTTGCTCGTTTTCCAGTTCCGATCTCAGCATTCAAGCAGCTGTATGTGAATGGAGGATTCCACGTCTTCTTCCGATGAACTGAAGAAGAAGAAGAAGAAGGAGGAGGATTCGGAGCATGAGAAGAAGAAGAAGAAGAAGAACTACAACAACAAGAAGGGGGCGTTGGGTTGGGTTGAATGGTTGAGAGGTTGGATGTACGTCATTCACGAGATGCTTTTCCAGAGAATCATGGCCAGCCATCTGCAGAATCCTATACCTCTCCCTCCCGTCAACGACCTTACTTGCATTGTTACCGGATCCACCAGCGGTATTGGCCGCGAGATTGCCAGGTTTTCATTTCTCTCATTTCTTCTCCCTGCTTAACTAGGGCACTCTTCACAACGAATTTCAATTTTGTTTTGCGTCTCCTTCGGAATTTTGTTTCAGCCTTCTCCTTGAGGGGCGGTTTCCTTTCCTTGATCTTCGTGATTCAGTACACACTTACTGCAGTTTCTTATTTGCTAATTATTTTGTTCCTTTTCTCTTTATTTTTCAATGGAGCAGGCAACTGGCAGAATCAGGGGCACATGTTGTCATGGCAGTCAGGAACCCAAAGGCTGCTCTCGACTTGATTCAGAAGTGGCAAAATGAATGGTCTGGCATGGGCCTTCCTCTCAATATTGAGGTATCGAATATCCACAATGTTTTACTTTCTTTTAGAAGAGCAATCATATTGGACTCTGTAGCTTTGAATCAAAGGAATTCTAAAATTCGAATTATACTCTACAATTTTTAAGATAAGACATAGTAGCTATTGTATGGTTAATGAGTGATGTATGGTGTTTTTTTTTTTCTAGGTAATGGAACTTGATCTTCTATCTCTGGATTCTGTCGTGAGATTTGCTGAAGCTTATAATGCTCGTATGGGACCTTTACATGTTCTTATCAATAATGCAGGAATATTTTCCATAGGAGGTTAGTAATCTTTTGCCGTTTGTCTTATTTTCGATTTTCTTATTGCCACGGCTGAATCAACTTAGTTACAAATTGCAGTTACTTTTCGTACTATAACTTTCTTCAGTTGCCAAATGCTAACAGGAACTATATTGATGACGACGATGAGAGTACTGTTGTCATTGAAATAGTTTATGCTTATTATTCTCGATTTCTAGAATATAATGCATTTTCTGGAAGTTTCATGTGATTGCTTACTTGATATATAACATTCACCTTGCTCATTGATTACCATTCCTACACTAGTTTCCAGCTTTTGTCCACCTCTTTTCTGTTATAAACGTTTATGCTGACTATTCATACAAGTATAAATGCTTCTTATGATCCTATAATTGCCAATGACATCTTATGTAGTTGTGGGGCAATTACATTTTTTTTTTTAATTATAATAATATTTGTTATTTGGGGAAGAAATATGTGCCAATGTCTTAGTTTAATTTGAGTTTGTTGTCTCTAGAGCCACAAAAATTTTCTAAAGATGGTTATGAAGAGCACCTGCAAGTGAATCATTTGGCACCTGCATTGCTTTCAATATTACTCTTGCCATCCCTTATCAGAGGTTCCCCAAGCCGAATAATTAATGTGAACTCCGTTGTAAGTTTCATGGGCACTGTACAAATGCATAGAACACATGTTTTTTTGCATCATATAATGTCTATACATGTGCATCCATTGGAAATGGTAGTCTGTTTCAAGCCATATCTGTATGCATCGTGTGCTTAGCTAATAAATTTTATTCTACTCATTTTGTCATATCCGTTTGTTAGTGCTTCTTTTTTCATTCTATGAATAAGAAGTAATCAACATTTGTTAATATTATGTAATGAAAGTTGTAGCTTATCAATAGCACAATCAAGTGCATATATAGTCTATGTGTGATAACAAATTTCTTTTTCGTCTTTGGAAAAATAAAATAAAGATAAAGCCTAGGAATAAATTGGAATGATTTAACTTCTATATATCTGTAAATTATACACATCAGTTGCATGGAGAGTCCAGGATTGGATTTTCAAACATTGACATGTTTCAATCCCTATCACTCTGGGTCCATCTGTAACTTGGAAGTGATTTTATCTTGGCTAGTTATTACTAAAGATCATGGATTCATGGTGGCAAAATGGATCTTTCGTATTTCATCATTGATGCTTGTTTCTGTCATTGTAATCATGGTTACATGCTTATTATGTAGATGCACTATGTTGGCTTTGTCGACACGGAAGACATGAATCTCGTTTCATCCAAAAGGAAATTCACAAGCTTAGTTGGATACTCAAGTAGTAAGCTGGCACAGGTGTAGTTACTTGTCAATTACTCATCTCATTTCAATTGTTTTTTCTTAATTTGTAATTTGTTATTATTGTGAATTCAACTATGATATTCCATTTTCTTTGTTTCTTTGACAATTTAAGCATTTATTAACATGTGAAACAACGGTCTTATTCTGTTCAATTGTTGTCTCCCCCTTGTAAACTGCAAATTCATGGAGAAGCACTTCTCTTTGGGAGCGTTACTTCATTAAAATCTTTTTGCCTAAGTCAACAAATCAACGATGCTTCCATGTTCCTAGCATCTGTATGATTTTTGTTTCACATTTTGCTTCTTCCTGTACATCTTTCTTGATTCTTGTCCGTTTTGTATTCTTTAAAGTAAGGAGTCTTGAGCAAGTGTATCAAATAAACAATACTAATATCCCCGTTATACTTGTTCAATTATTTTTTGCTAATAGTTGATTGGGCAATTTGGTGATTTCTTAGATGATGTATTCACTGTGCGTTGATATTCTCATCTTTTGATTGTCTGGTTTGATCTTGAACTACTGACTTGTAAAAGCTGTGTATGTGCTCATGTGTGCCAACATTACATAGCTTGGTCTGATGGTTTCTGGATTACAGGTGATGTTTAGCAGTGTTCTTCACAAGAAGCTGCCTGTTGAATCTGGCATCAATGTAGTGTGTGTATCACCTGGGATTGTTCATACAAATGTGGTAAGTTTTTACTCGAGGAAGTATCAGCCTTTGATAGCAGAAACAAGACTCTAGATATAATATTTTCAGTGGTATTTGTATCATCTCGATCTTACGTTCGCTTGGTATGACTGTGATATAAGATTGAAGTAATCATATATATTATTATTTTCCATCATTATATTTGAGAAGAGGTGATGACACTTAACTATTTGCTAACTGAAACTGCGTATGTTACTAAAGTATTTGTATGACATCTCAATAAGTGGATTGAGTTTCTACTAAAATTCCCAGCAGCTTCTAAAACTTTTCACAAAATGTTCACTCACTGAAATATCATTTGTCTGTGTTTGGCAATTCACTCTGAGGGCTGTACCTTACACCACCTTAATTTCTGCACATTCTGTTCTTGTGTTTAGCTCGCACTTCACTCCAAAACATAACATAATTTACATGATTATTGCCAAACCTTATGTTGATGATGGCTGCTTCAAAACCGCATCCATGTCACCAAAATTATAGGCCATTGTCTGGAATATTATATTTGCTGTACCTTACACCTTATTGTTGCCTTATTGTAATATCATTAACTATAGAATTGTGCTGAGTGGTTTCACTATCAGTGAGGTAGTAGAATTATATCTTTTGAATGTAGTTAGTATGAATTTTCACTATCTGTATCATGTTTAATTTTGTCTGTCGATGCAGGCAAGAGACCTTTCAAAATTTGTTCAAGCTGCATATGGCCTAATTCCTTATTTTATCTTTAGTCCTCAAGAAGGTAATTCATTTCAAGCGATAATATTGTTTCTTGTCTCAAGTAAATATGAAAAATGTCAATCTTTATTGAGGTATTAGTATGTGCTGCTCAACATGTCGGAGGGTTAACCTAAATAATACTCACTTTGTACCATCCAGATGCATGTTTTTAGCCTTTGCTGCCTATGAGCCACAGAGACCATTTTCATAATTTATCCTAAAATGAAATAAAGTAGTCACATTTGGAAACAATTTCTTCTTTCATATTTCCTTACGTTTTTGTGGTTGAGATATGTTCTACTAAGAAGGAATCGTGTGAGAAAATACACGAGTACCTTTGGAAAGAAGGCTGAACTGATATTTCTAATGTTGTCCAGATCAAAGCTGCGTTTTCCAAAGGTAGAAACGCATAATTCCAATTAGCAAGATTTTAGCTCTCAATTTGTTCTTTGTTTTTATTCAAGGAAATACAGAACACTGGGGATGAATAGAAAGGTCTCCTCCGCAAATGAAAGAACCTGTTGCATCTGTGAACTTTTTTCATTAATGAAAATCCTACTAAGATACTTTGCGTTTAACATACTTGTGGCTTTGCTTGAGGTGTATCATTTTAAAATGTCTTCGTTTAGCCCGATGCATGTTAGATGTTTACTTTACCGCCTCTCTCTATTCCTCTTGGCATTTAAAATCCAATATACATCATTATTCGCCAATTGCAGGTTCAAGAAGTACTCTCTTTGCTGCCACTGATCCTCAAGTTCCGGAGTACTGTGAACTACTTAAAGCAGATAACTGGCCTGTTTGTGCGTTTCTTTCCCAAGATTGTCGTCCAACAAATCCTTCAGAAGAGTCGCACAACGTTGAGACTTCTTACAAACTCTGGGAGAAAACATTGGAGATGGTTGGTTTGCCTTTGGACGTCGTAGAGAGGCTATTAGAAGGGGAACAAGTTGCTTGTCGCTACGGAGCTGATTCGACTGACTAATGGTAATTAGTTTTCAGCTTTCAATATCATAAATCAATGATAAAAGCAGTAAATTCACCCAATTTAACCTCATGAGAAATTTCTGTTCTTAGTATTTGATAGACGATGATACTTTTGGGACACGAATCAGTCATCAAGTCATACATAAACATAACAACAAACAGAAATGAAGATTTTGTTGTATTATTCAGTTCAATTGCTATTAACCTATTTGGTTCGTCAGGTGGAGTTACATTTTACAGATGAATAGAAGTATATTGCTGGGGTTTTGTGGACGCCCCATTGTATTATTAAGTAAAGTCAAGACTTGGCCCCATAATACGGGCATTTATCTACTATTTTTAATAGTAGTTGAAGTAATAATGACATCAATGCTACCCTTTTTTGTTTTCTTCAAGTTCTCTTGTCTATAGTCAAAAGCAAGCAGTCTCAAGATAATTTTGTTACTATGGTTTTTTCTCATAGTTCAAAACTTCAAACAACGAGTTTTTTTTTTTTTTTTTTTTTTTTTTTTTTTTTTTTTTTAAAAAAAAAAAAAAAAAAAAAA
>QLSR01000320.1:684614-741805 GCA_031780015.1 Citrullus colocynthis
TTTTTTTTTTTTTTTTTTTTTTTTTTTTTTTTTTTTTTTTTTTTTTTTTTTTTTTTTTTGGTGTGTGTGTGTGTGGGGTTAATCGTGGTCAAAATGATGCACATACAAAATGTACTTATTTTTCTTATTTCTTTGGCTTTTAAGTTGTCTTGAAACACAATGTGCAATGGCAGATCTGGAGCAAAGGATCAATTTACTTGCTATGAAAAATGCTGAAGAGGACGATGTTGGGGACTCTTTTGCTGAACGGGCAGAATTTTACTACAATAAACGCCCTCAACTGCTGGCACTTCTCCAA
Organism: Citrullus colocynthis; assembly: GCA_031780015.1. Taxonomy (NCBI): domain Eukaryota; kingdom Viridiplantae; phylum Streptophyta; class Magnoliopsida; order Cucurbitales; family Cucurbitaceae; genus Citrullus; species Citrullus colocynthis. The sequence goes on from QLSR01000320.1 coordinate 684,913, forward strand.
GAACTATACACTGCTTACACCACCTTATCCGATCGCTACATCCAAACCGTTGCCAAACATCACAACAGACAGTCTTCTGTTACTTCAACCCTTGACTCTTTTGATGATGCCGAAGATTCAGGGAACAGCCATATTGAGTCTGACGCAGAGAGCTCTCTGTCCTACCAGCAAGTATCTGTAGCATCAGCTAAAAACTGTGGTATGGTAGACAATGATGCTTTTATCGCTGAGCTTGTCATCAAGAATGTGGAGTACGACATTATTACAAACGAGGTAAACACCCTGGAAAGGCAATGCTGTGATTCGTCAAGGAAGATAGAGCTTCAGAAGAGTTTGCTTGAGCTCTTGGAGTCTGAGAGGCTCATACTGCTAAATGAAAATGCAAGATTGGAGTATAGGGTGGCTTCCTTGATGGAGGAAAACAAGGGGCTGGTAGCAGAGTCTGTTTTTATGAAACGGAAGGCAGGCGAGATGGCACGTTGTATGCTGAAGCTACGGGATGATCACAGGGTTTACCTACTTAACCAGAAAATTGAAGATCTTCAGGGCCAGATCTATGGGCTGGAGAAAAGGAATAAAGAGTACTATGATCAACTTGTGAAGACAGATAAAGCAATGGTAGAGAGTAGATGCATCAAGAAGCACAAAGACCAGAATGGGAACGAGGTAACATTGGAGGCATGCTTTCAAATAGGAAAACTAAAACCCAAGAGGAATTCTTGTGTCAACAGCAGTGCCATTGACAAAACAAGTAACAGCAAAAGGAAGACTTACCGGTGGTGGGCAAAGGTGAAGAGCATGGACATGTTTTTGTGTGGTCATGGCACCAATCCTACTTAGAACTCAAGCACACAGTTGTACAACCCATAGAACAAATCCTATTCAACTAAGGTCGTGGCACCAATCCTACTTAACATTCAATTGGGTTGGGAAAAGCCGTCCCTAATTAGAGATATTTAGTGGGTAGCAGTATTAAGATTTTTGCAAATCCCCTATGAATAACTCGGTGAAAGTATATCTTTATTAGCATCTTGTGCCATTGGATGGACACTAAACCTTAGTATTAGAAAGCAGTATGAAATAGTTCAAGTTCACTCACCTTCCTAACACCAACTTTTATCTGTTTTTAGTTGTGGTAATTAGAGGAATGAGTTTATGACAGCAATGGTGGCATCATGCCAAACATATTCAATTGACAGCTTCATAATGCACCATAACACCAAACCAATTATGTATTTGTTTGATCGTTCTCACAATCTATACATCTCACACTTTTGCTCCATTGGTAATAGGCACTAAAGGAATTCTTTTTCTTGGTAACAGGCACTGTGATATTTTGCTTGGTAGATATTTTGATTAATTTTCCTATATTTGAAACCAACCCTATTTCTTTTGTTTTTTTTAATATTTTTTATTCTTTATTTTTTAGAATTATTTTTCATATTTCTTCGGTTTGCTATATTTATATATTAGTTTAATTATGAATTATAATTTTTTTAATATTTAGAATTATATATTATTTTGATTTTCAGATTTCAAATTTTCAATATGTATACTTAAATATGTTTTAATTTTTTATTTCAAATTTTAAAATATGCATGTTTATAGACTATAAATTTCATTTACTAAGACATTCATTTTGGTTCACTTTAATATTTTACAAATTTTATATAATAATATTAATTTAGTTGGATTTGAGTCAAATGTCATTTAAGACAAATGACTTGGGTGAGATAGTATAGAAATCAAATTTTAGCAACATATAAATGATAGAAATAGTTGTATTATAGTTATCACTTTTCATTAAGACGTATGTATTTGATAATGTAAATGTCTTATAATTATTTTTTAAAATATTTTAATACATGCTATATATTTTTTATTTAACATAATTAAATTAATCTATAAAATAAGAGAAAATGTTAGAGAAAAAAAAATGATTATCAAATAAATTTTTGTTTCTATCTTTTTTTTTTTTTAAGAAACAGAAATAATTACCAAACACATTCCTATTTTAAATTCTTAAAAAATAAGAAACAAGAAACAGAAAAACAAAAACATTATCTAATGAGATCTAACTTTTCAATTTCAATATCATACACCTCTCCGACATTTTGAAGCTCGTGCTTTTGCTTATAATAATTTTGCCTTGTACTTTAGAAAAAGGTTACAATTATTGCAATCAGCAAAACCAGTCATTAAATGTTGAATTTCAAGCACACATTACTAAATATCTATGTGCCAACTTTAGGCAGCATAGTATAGAGATAAGGTAGTAGCTCTCCTTGAGCTGGCCTCCTTTTCCAAACACCCTCTTAATTCTCAAATCATATTTAGAAAATGCTAAATCCCAGAGATTCTTATTCTGTAAGCCAATGGCTTTGTCTGATCAATCACTTTCAAAATGTACCCCATCACAAGAAAGAAGAATATTATCAAGTCAAGTAATGGAAGATGTATAAAGTTTCCTTATCATCGAGATTACTACAAGAGAAACAGTCCAATAAAGTGTGCATTTTTAGTTGTTTAATTTGTATCCAGAAAAATGAAACATGTTCACTTTCTTGAAAAATAAATTGCAGTCTAAGAAGACACAACCACAGTGACACGTCCACATTAAGGTCACATATTTTATATATAAAATATGTTTCTATATTGACATATTAATACTGCTTTATAGGTAAAAACATAAAAACTTAACATAGAAACAAGATATCCTTCACTAAAAACATACAAGTTAAGACAATGATATTTGAAATCTTAAAACATATAAAAAATTTAGTTGACTATCACTATCACTAGCGGATGAAGATGCCATCCTGCTTTAGGATTGATTGATATAATCATATATGAAGAAATCTGTAAGAGAGTCAAATTTGGTTAAATACTTTTCAGTGTAGTGTTCAAATTGTGTCTAGCCATGTCCGAAATTGTAGTGTTCGGCTGCTATATATACTAATTCATGCCTGTAGCAATCATATTAATGATTAAATAAGCCAAATTTAAAATCTCTATCTTCCTCCTTATGTCAGTAATTACTTTCTCCATGTGAATGCATGCCCTAGACTAATGGTTATGGGATTGTGAAATTTGCGAGGTTTTTCCTCCAACATAAAAATGATTTAGGAATTATCTCATGCCTGAAGATTCTTAAAATTATTAATCTCCGGATTAGATTTTTTTTACTGCTGTCAAAATTTGGACGGAAATTTTGAAGCACGTAGACACTATAATCCATTGGGACAAAATTTCTGAATTCTGATCAGTACCTTTTCTTCAAATATTTACAATCTGGCGCCTATTTTCCCTGATATTAAAATCATTGACATGTAGAATTATACCAATTCCCATTCAGATTTGCATGAGACTCCAAATTTAATTAAATTCTATATATTTAACCTAACTAAGATTTCAAAGACAGTCTGAGTCAGAAATTTGAAACCTGGAAACAACCTGAAGGAATGACTGGATCTCGAACTGTTTTCATTAACTATTCTTCTTCTTTGCTCCACATCTCAGATTTTATTGTGTTCTCACAGCACTTAGCTTCTCCTGAAGTTTAGCAACTCGCGCCTATTGAAGAAATGGTGCGCAAATATAAAAAGAATATTAAAACGGCATTCTAGCAGCACTAGACAACAACTGACTTCAATCTCATTTTGCAAAATGACGAGGAAAAGATCACTCAAAATGGTATGCATCGTATGATTGAAAGAGAAGTGAGAATCTATAGCAGACGCTTCAGAAGCTGTGCTCGGTTTGGGATCAGAACAGAATTCCAAAATAGTTCCTAAATGAATAGTCTTGTTTGGGAGACTGTTTTCAGAAACAAGGTTGCTTTCCAAGCTCTTAAGTGGCTTGTAAATGGAAGCTTATAGTTAATATCTACAAGCTTATGACTATTATAGGAAGAAAGCTTATGTTGTTCTGAAATGTAGGTTGCTCATTTGTGACAACATTTTGAAAACAGTTATATTTTTAATTAAAACATAAGGAATTTTGTCCTCAAAAACAGAAAAAATAGCTCCAAAATTCTTCTAGCCATTCCCAACCAAGGAGCAAAAAATCCTAAAAATTGGTTGATTAAACTAGTTGTCTCTTTTGTCCCAGTGATGAAATTGCCCATAGTCTACTCATATAAAGTATTAAATCATCTATTTACCCAAAAAGTTAAGTTAATGGGTGAAAGTAAGTTTAATATTATATATATCACTGATTCACTCAAAAGCTTAAGTTGATGGCGTGATAGGTGAAGGTAAATTTAATATTATATCCACACTCTCATATAAAGCTAAGTGAATCAATACCTTGAATGACTTTGAACGACGAATTGAAGGATCAATTTCTAAAGCTGTTGAATATGACGTTTCAGCTGAATCATATTGGTCCATAGCTAAGAATGCGTCACCTTGGCAAATGTAAGCCTGCAAGTTAAAAATTAGGAAACAGATCTCGGGAACACTACGATAATCTACTCTAGAGCCAGAATCCCTTTTTTTCTCACATCTTCTCAATTAAAGGACAAGAATTTGTAATGATCCCAAAAGGGCTGCATGTTCAATTAGTTGGTTGAGGGTTCGAAGGACCTCTAAATTATAGCTTAGAATCATCCGTCTTTTGAGTTTTAAACCAACAGCTATCTTTTTTATTCTTAATATCCAAGACTGTCCTGTTTGTCTATTTTTTTCCCTTAACATTTATTTTTAATATTAACATATAAAGATTCATGCACCACAAAGATTCAAGGAGCCTAACAAAAAGTTGATCTCCGAATCTACAATTATGATTATGAATATATGTGAGTGTCTGGGTCAGATTGCACACAGCTCGACTGATCCTTACGGGACAACATGTCTGACCCGACAACATTTAGGTGCTACAAGAACTTTAAGATATTAAATCCTAGGTAGATGCCCGCCATGAATTTACAATTAGAATTGAGGTTATGTCCAAATTTTCCCTGTTATCCTCCCAATTTTCTTTTGCTCTTAGACACCTAAAGCTTGGCACTACACATATCTGCTTAAAAGCATTTGGAGTGGAAGAAACGGAAACCCTATATATCGTAAACCTTGTCCATAAATTGAGGTACTACTACCTGGTCTCCACACTTGGTAGTTTCAAACAATATCTCCCCCTTCAATAATGATTATATTCACAATTCAGACTCATTGAAGTGTAACAGCCTAGTTATTTTCTCAAAATTAGCGTCTAGTTCTTGAGATGGAATGTAATGCACATGATGATCACTAAAATACTTCTCACCTCTTGATATCGAGGAGCTCCTTTTAGAGCTTCATTTGCATCTTCAAGTGCGCCAGGATGATTCCCCAGTGCCAGTCGTACGATAGACCTGAAAATTTAATAGTTCTGTGTAACTAAATTTCCTGGATGCGGATGCTTTAGTAAAAACATGGATGAACAATTTCTAAGTGCAGAAATATACAAATGCTAGAAAGATGCAGGATAAATTATCAACAGCATGGAGCACAAGGGAAGAACTTAGGCAACTTAAAATTGAACGAGCAATAACAATTGTCAGCGCTTATTGACATAAATTCAATTATCGTACCAAAATTACTATAAGATGGGACATATAGCCCACGATTTGTATATAATAAGATACAACATAGGACTAGAAGTAGAACACCTGTCCTTGAATATTATATGGATACCTCCACACGGTTTTAAATCTATCGCCTGCAACAAATTGAAGCAGGGCATCATACATATTGTATTATCCTGAACAAAATTCTCAAACCACTCATCAATAATATAATAATATCACATGGAAAAAGGAGGAAGAATTTACCTGCGAAAGAAGTAGGTCGGCCTGGGAGAAATTCCCGTCCTCCAACTCACATTGGGCTCTCTTCCTCAGAGCAAGAGCCTCCAAACTCTTGGAGACACCAACAGAATCTGAGTCTCCACCAGATAACTGGATGATGACCTCCGCAGCTCGAGCAGGCGTGCCACAATGGGCTACGACGAATCCATCGGGCAAAACAGCAAGGTTGGGGCCAGCGCCACACCTTCCTAAACAACCAGAGGGATTGACCGTAATGGTGGGAGGTGCGAGGGCGTTGAGAATTTCGAGGGTGTGAAAGGAACCTTGACGGCGGCAAGTGCGATTGGTGCAAACCCGAATCTCTTGGTCGTGAGTGTGAGCATGAATTGGGCTACGTTTAGACGTGGAATTGGAAGAAGAGAATGAAGCTTGGTTTCGAAGAAATGGGAGAGAAGCGCAGAGAAAATACACACTTCGCTCCATTCCCCCCTTCCTATCCCTTTGCTTCAGCTTTCTTTTGGTATTTTCATTTTTCTTCCATTCGCTTTTATTTATCTATTTAATTATTTATTTATTTAAAGAAATTCATTAAACCCCGACTCAAGGGGGCAACGCACGGGAAGGACAAAGTCATTGTTAATAACAACCAACATTTATTTCCAATAACCTTTCGGAGTAGAAGGGACAAAATGACCAAAATGAAACAAAATCTTGACTGCATAATGAGCAACGTAGTGAATAGCTCGATTCTGAACCTAGAGATATAAAGAGAAAGAGATATTTCCCAACTGCCTACTCAGAACACAGTCTCATCAAAATTTTTCATTTTGTTTCATCAATATACTGTCTTTCATAATGATATGCAATTTGGCCTATTAAAACAATGATATAACATATCATATCTACTTAACAAATATTGGTTGATTTGATAGGGTGTGAAGTATAAATGATGGAAGAAAATAGATAATTTGACACAATGACATATCAAAATGTAGTTTTCATACATGTTTCACTCTTACTTGTCTCCTTGAGGAGACACATCATAAACGAAATAGTTACATACAAGGATTCGTAGACACCTAATTACAAAAGATGACACCTAAAAAGCTTAAATGACATCTGTAAATTTTGATATCTTTGTCTTCATTGGATACTCTGTCAATAATTTGGAAATTTGATAATTTTGTCTTCATGTGATCTAGAGATCTTGATTGGTTGCATTTGTTTGTGTATGGACGTGATGGATTACAAATTCGCTTTATTCTTTCAAAATGTCGGATGTACTTTCTTCTTTAACGGATGGTAAATTGAGATTAAAATTGTTGAAGGATAACATCGAGCCCACCCTATTTGTGGTTAGTAAAGCCAAACTTGCCTAAAACATCAAGAGATTAGAAAGAAAACAAACCAAGAAGAATATGAAAACTTGGCATGAACGATGATGGTGGAATTTTAAGAAAACGAGGGTGGTGTGGTGAAAGTGGAAGATTAAAAAAGCTGGCTTTGATTGATAGCCTTTCTTTAATTTAAACCGAGTAATGGCTAGCTGACGTGTTTGCAGCTGCCGCCCCACTTTGGTTCTCATCCCACTTGTATTATACTGTTTTATATCACATTCTCTATTTCTTTAAAATCACGTAGCGGTTGGAGAATGGCTTTCAAATTCTAAAGCAATGAACTTCCTCAGTTACTTCCCCATATTGCTTGTTTCTTCAGTAGTCTCTTGCACTAACTTTGATGAATTGTTTCAACCAAATTGGGCACCACATCACATTCTCATTGAAGGAGATTACGCCAACTTAACACTTGACTCTCTTTCTGGTATACAACAAACCATGCTTCCAAAAATCAACTCTCCCTTTGTTTGGCTTTAACTTTGCTTGTTTGTTTCTTTCAGGTTGTGGGTATGAATCCAAGAAGAAGTATCTGTTCGGAGAAGCCACTGCCCAAATCAAACTCGTGGAGGGCGACTCTGCCGGGACGGTGACAGCCTTCTATGTAAGCGTTAAGACATATACATCTATATATCCAAATTCCAAACCAATTAACTAAGAACTTCACTTATTTTGTATAAAATTAAAGATGTCTTCGGAGGGGCCTAACCACGATGAACTAGACTTTGAGTTTCTGGGAAATATTTCTGGACAGCCATATTTGCTTCAGACCAATGTGTATACCAATGGTACTGGAAACAGAGAGCAGAGACACACTCTTTGGTTTGATCCCACAATCGATTTCCATACTTATTCCTTCTTCTGGAATCGCCACTTAATAGTGTAAGTTTCGTGCTTTCATCGACCTACTCTTTTCAATTTAAACAATATCATATACTTCAGTTTAATGTGTTTGCATCTATAGGTTTCTGGTGGACAGAATTCCGATAAGAGTGTTCGAGAACAAAGAAGAAAATGGTGTTGCTTACCCCAAGAACCAAGCCATGGGAGTTCGAGGTTCGATATGGAATGCAGATGATTGGGCGACACAAGGAGGGAGAGTTAAAACCAATTGGAGCAATGCGCCATTTGTTGCAACATTTCGGTCTTTTGAGATTAAAGCTTGCGAATTGGAGCCGGAGACGGAGGATGCAGAGGCCAAGTGTGGACTGTCGAAACAATTATGGTGGGACAAACCATCGTTAAGAGGGCTAAGCCGGCACAAAGCACATCAACTCAAGTGGGTTCGGCAAGGCACTTGTTATACGATTATTGTAAAGATACTGTCAGGTCCAAGGAATTACCCAAGGAATGCGTTTGATATTTCCATTTACAACCACAAAATCCACTTTTCAATTGCTATTTTGACTGCATCTCCGATTTGATGCCGTTGAAACATTTGAAAGTATTGCTACAAAACTAATATGCCAACTTCTTCCTGGTGCACGCATGACAATAATCAAATTTAGACATATGATGGGAGAATGAATTCTTACCCGCCATTGTAATCACAGTTAAAGCAGCTTTTGATTGAGTATATTAGGTAACCACCTGTTCCCATGATTGCACTCTGTAAATTCGACAACAAGAAATACCCAAGAAGCTAGCTCCGCAATTTTTGTTGTGTATACCACGGATTGAAAGGGTCATTAGAAGATTTAAGAGTATGGCAGGGCATTGAACAAACGCAGAAAGTAACGTTCCTCATCATAAAGAGAACAAGTTAAATTATGATAAGATTAAGAATTATCGAAATCATAAAAACTTGTCTGGAGCAACTCTAGGAAGTATAAAACGGCATAAAACACTCCTTTCATTCAAAAGGATCTCTCTAAGAAGAACGATTTTCTTCTGCAGGAGCTTCAAAAGTCTCTCCCTCGACAAGTTCTGGAACATCGTCATCCTCCTCTTGGGCATTCTTTGCATCACCACCTGCTCCAGGTGCTTGCTGTTTAAACTGTTCAGCCAATTTACGCAAGTTGTCCAAGTTATCCGGCCCTGAGGATAATAGAACAAGAAACATTATTTTGAAGTTCAAACCAATCGAGAACAAATACAACTTAAGAGGTAAATTACCCAATTGATTGATGATACCAGGCAAGATATCCTGCAATTCTGTAGTTGGAAAACGCACAAATTATTAGAATTTTACAAAAGAAGAAGAAAAATTAAAATGAAAGACAATTTAACTCCGCCCAAATAGACAACAAGATCTATTGTACAAACTAGATGATTTCTAACAGTAAGAAATAGTACGAAGGGGGTAAGAAGATGCAGGTTCAATGAAATAATATACAATGAAAACTAAACAAATCCACTAAGAACTGTTGAGATCTCACAAGGTCGAAGAACATAATTTTCCTGTAGCCATGATCCAATTGCCAAAACAAGAAACCATTCTCTCAAAGAACTACAACTACTACCTAAGATGCCTCCGATGGTTGTCCAGTATGTCAATTTATATTATAACAGTGGGATGAAGACAATCATGTTACTAGATTTACAACACAGTTTAGCAGAGATACATACTCTTTGTTTGAGGAGAACCACTAACAACCCAGGTGTTTGCAGCAATAGATGCTTGAACTGGGCAGGAAAAAAGTTTCAAAAAATAGTCAAGAGCCATCCAAGAATAATTTCTGTCAATAAGAATAAAGTACAATAAATTGGCTAATAAAAGTTACCCTTCGGGTTGTTGAATTGGATAACCACATCATCCTTGAAAATGTTGACCTCCTCAATAGCAGGAATGGCATTCACCCCAATTCTCTTAAGGGTGCTCTGGAGCCTTTTGTCATCTGTTGTGGTGGTCTTATGAACTGCCTTCTTCTTTCTATTATCAAGGGCAATTGTTTGAGAATAAAAATTCAACCAATGGAATAACAAGGCAATACTTTAGTGGATTTCATTGAAAAAATAATAGAACGATTATGACGTGAAAATAAAACATCTTTTTACATATTCAAGACAATGGGATGTGAATGACACGGAAAGACTTACCAAGTGAAAAATTACCATAAGGTAACCAAGATGATGACATTATTGCATAACCTTGGGGAAGCACTTAAAGACTTCAAATTTCAAAAGCTATCAGGTCGGAGCAAAACAATGAGCTAGAAGTTTTAATAGTGGCATTAATTATGTCTTAAAAGAGGTTCCTGATAATACCCTCTATTTTAGTTTGTAGTTGTAAAAAATGAATGTAAATTAGTATGAAAATACTAACTTCAAGGGCGCATAATTTCTTATCACATTGCAAAAATGAAATATCAGATGGTTCTTACAATCCATCAAATATGGCAAAGAGTCAGGGTAGTTATGATACATCAAAGCGAATCAATTTTTAGGCAGCAATACAAACTTGACAACATCTCCTTCAGTGCTGAACAATAGAACAGGACAAGCACAAGGTTGCAACAAATATTACAAATTACCTTCTCATGGTACCCTTTCCACCAGTGCGAACGGCACTGGCAATCTTTCTAAGCCTCTCCTGATCCATCTGCATGACAACGAACAAAATTAAACTATGCCAATCATAAGTCATAAAGCTGCACAAGGGGAACAACACTTGTACAGGTATAAGTTATAACAAGAACAGAATATTTCCAACAATACATATACAATAAAAGTAAAATCCAAAAGCTACGAGCAGGAGCAGATACCCACCAACGGGGGCAACACTCAAGTAATACCGCTATCAGTTACTAAAAAAATATGAACCGGAAAAGAGACTACACTAACAAAACCTACACAATGATACTCAATCAGCATATGTAATGACCCTGCACTGAACAGACCCACATCCTTCAATCATAGAAATATACCTAAAGCAAAATGTCGCGATTATAGAATGAGGTACAAATGAATGCAAGCATAAATTAAATTTCGGTTAAGAAATGGGACCTAAATGCAGAAGAAGAAAAGAAGACAACCTTGCAGGAGTAGAGGATAATCAAAACGATAGGAAAACCCTAGCGTGCAAAAAGATAGAGAATCCAATCTATAAAAACTTCGTGTAAACTTACAAGCCCAACCATGAATAAAGATTGAAAAAGTGCCGACAAAAAAGAATCTAAGAAACAAGCGGGAGAAGAGATTAAAGATGATGGAGCGAAGAGGAAGGAGGGAATTACCTTTGGGCTAGGGTTTTGGAGGTGGGGGATAAGACTGAGGCTCGCGGAAGAAAGGTAGACTCCCGGACGGCGCTAACAGATTGTTATGCCCATTCCCTCCATATAATAATTATAGGCTGCTAAAGCAGCTATGAACTGATGCACCAAAATCAAAAATACATCTTGATCCGACGGTCCATATATTACTTCAAATATATAATGGGCCTTACTGGGCTCGAATATAATTGGTCTACCTAATTTACACAAGTGAATAGAATTTTCATAAAATTTACAGCTTTGTTAATGACTTTAGCTAATTAAAGAAAAACATAGACTTGAACTTACATAACCAATAACCTCCTATTAAGTTATTTTGTAATTAATTTATATTTCAAAAATATGGGGTGGGGCAAATAATGACCGATCACCACACAACTTCCGGTTAAAACTTGGGGTGGTCTCATTTTTGGCATCAATTCAACTTAGGCCCTTGCCGCTGGTCTCCCCAAATGGTGCTTCTCAACCTTTATGCCAAGTTTTAATATGTTTACTAATCTATAATAAAAATTGGCGTAATTATAATGAAATCTTACTAATATACCAGTTTTAATAGGTTTAAGTTAGCAAATGCAATTAAACTATTTTTAGTCGTATTTATTTAGAATTATTATTGACATTTTTACGGTAACAATAACGGTGACTGTAAAGGTGACAGATTCATAATTTTCATATTTTACACTAACAATATTTGTAATGATAACGAAAATAGAGTGGGTCCTATGTAATTTTCAACCACGATTAGATTAAGTTACGAAATTCAGTTAAATAACAACAAATATAATCAGTTGGGACTCACTTTTCAAATCACTATTCATGAATTACGTTTAACGTGAAATAAATGTTGCCTTATATGTTCAGCCCAGCATCAGCACCGCCTACTTAAGTATTCTAAACCTAACATTCATATGTGGTTTAATACCAACTTACCCAATTATTAAACTGAATGTTGTTTTAGAAAAAAATTATTGAACTAAATGTCGGCTAATTATATGATTACATTAAGACATTTTGGGAAGAAAGAAGGTCTACCCAAATGGCCCAAAATGATTTTTTTTTTCTATTTTTCAAATAACATTTTAATGAAAATTGATGTAATCGAAACGAGACTTCATTGATGAATGGATCGTAATAGACTTGAATCGCAAACATAATTAAATTGTTTTTAATCATGTTTACTTATAATAACGAATCTGTCACATTCTACTTTTTAATTCTAATGATAACGATAACAATAAATATATCAAACTATTATTGTTATTATTACCATTACTATTTGACAAAAATAACAATAAATGTGGCAAATTCATAATTTCCATACTGTTTCAGTAACAATATATTTAACAATAACAATAGCAATAACCATAAAAGTAGTGAGTCTCACGTAATTTTCAACCACAATCAAATTAAGCATCTTTCATTCTTCAATTAGATTGCCCGTTTTAATTACAAATTTTAAGGTGGGCCTCAAAACTCAATATGATTACAAAAACACATGTAAATAACAATAAAAGTAATCAGCTGGGACCTACTTTTTAGGTTACCATTGATGTAATCGTGTATGTAACAATAAAAGTATTCCTGTATAGCCTGCTTTTCCATACTCTTAACTTTAACCAACAGAAGACCATTACAATGACTTTTGTCAAGTCAGAAAGATTTATATTTAAATCCATGCTATATTAATTGGTTCCTAAATTGTAAGAAATATCCATACAAGATACTGACAACGAAAGATTAAGCCATCTTCTCATGTTTGCATGTACAAATTTGACCCATCAGACACGGTGTGGGATAGCAAAACAATCAGAGGGGAGGATGGAAGTAATTACAATCAGCACGAAACTAAAATTTCTTCAATGGTAATGGGTCCATGAGTCTATATAGTCACAATACCATGAAACCCGTTAATCTTAGGCATAGTGATGCTAAACCCGTTGCTTAGTGGAGCATGATGAGCATCCTTACAAGAAATACCTGGAATCTCTAGTATGACCGATGCCTGCAACAAACAACTACGATATGAGTGTTATGGCGAACATGAACAAGATGAAGGAAGATTTCCAGGACCAAAAGCTTCCACAAGAACGTGAAACAAACATCAATTCATTAAAGTACGGAAGGACGCTAGTTTTTCACATTTATGCACTAAGATCATGAGTGATTAAATGTAGAGCAAAAGGTAATGTACACTGCCGCATTGAAGCAACACGTGTAATGCATTTTGTCCTCAGACAAACTCGCAGATTAGTTTGAACCTGCGTAAGGTTCAATTCTACCATTCAAATTAGGCAATCTTTGCATTCCCCCTTTTAAAGACTATGCAAAAAAGTATTTTTCTTGTAATTTACATATACCATTTTTCAAACATAGAAATATGATATGAATTGCGCAAATCACTAGCGGTGCAGTTTGCAGGTGTTCTCCCAGAAAGGAATAAGAACCACACTTGAAGAAAACTTGAAGAGATTAAGATTATCAAAGAACTAGAGAATAGTAGTAAGATATGGAGGAAGTAGAGATCAGACCAGGCATCCAGTGAAGTATTACTGGTACCCTGATTTTAACTAAGACCACAAGTGACTATGATCTTAGTTTGATTCTGTCGGATTGGAACCTCTTTTTGTAGTTACGTTTGGCTCCCTCTTGCTTTCTACTTTCTTGTCGAGCTCTTTTGTAGACTCTTGTATTCTTTTCATTTTTCTCAATGAAAGTTTGGTTTCTTACCAATAATAATAACACCAATGACACTGCCCAAGATAACATTTACCTACCCATATGGCAACCTTCTCTACACTTTTCTTTTTTTATATCCATGAGTGTCCAGGCTAGCTTATGCGCACCTCGACTATACTCACAAGACAACCCGCTTGACCCTCAACATTTGAGTGTCAAGGAAACTCGTAGGATATTAATTATTAGGTAAGTGGCCACCATGGATTGAACTCATGACCTCTTAGACTAACACCTTTTTTTTATATCCATGAGTTTCCAGGCCAACTTATGCGCACCTCGACTAATCTCACAAGAAAACCCGCCTGACCCTACAACATTTGGGTGTCAAGGAAACTCGTACAATATTAATTATTAGGTAGGTGGCCACCATGGATTGAACCCATGACCTCTTAGACTATGTCTCCTTTTTTACCACTAAGTTGACCCATGATGGTTGGTGCCTTCTCTACACTTTACCACAAAAGCTAAAAATTCCATTATTTCTAATAATTTATTGTTCGTTATAGGAATTGGGGCAGGCACAGACAAAACATTAAGACAGAATAGGTCATTAATCAAATGCAAACCTACTGCAATATGATCAGAGGCTGTTCCACCCTTCCCCCAAGACAAGAAGTCTATAGAGGAAAAAGAAACTTAAAAAATTAGAGGTGCCTACAGTTCCAAACTAACTCCCTTTCGCTCTCCTTTTTTTCTTGTTGCCTTAGGCTATGCCTAACATGAGTTAACTAGTCTAAATCAGCATAAAGGCTGGCCATAAACATGTTCTCCCCAGAAGAGAGAAGGAGAGAAAAATCAGTTAGATGTCCAAGACTTGTTGATCTCCAACACTGAGGCTAGATTAAAAATAATCCAACTAATGCTATTGGGGCACACTACTGGTGAATCTAGAAGGTGATAATAGACGAACATCTGCAGATGAATCTGGGGACTTCAAGCGTGTTGGGCAAAAGATTCACTTAGGGCCACTCCACTTTATGGCATTTGCGGAGGATACTTGCTATATGCTAGTTACTGACAACTCAGAGACCTCCTTTGTAATCCAGGGTTATATCTGCACTGGCTTGTCTAAACCTATATTACTTCACAGCTATCATTCACAGATGATTAGCGCGATTTTACCTTGTTTTACAAATTAACAAGTCGGAGGACCAATGTCCAACTTCTTACGTATCTCCATTTTCTTCTGGAGTATAGTTAGGTACCTGAACTGCCTTGCCTTTGTACTTGGATGGAAACAAACGATGTTCCTTACCATAGGCCAAAGGGAACAGTTAAAGTGCAGCTTCGATAATTAATGAAGTCATGAACGGCTGGGAACTAAAAATACATAATGAGTATGCAAAACTACTATCCAGAAAAGAAGCTGGCGGTATAAGACTAGAGATTCCTTGGCCTTTCTATAGGAGTGGATCAGAAATTCGCTAGTTCAGATCCAACTTCCTGTTCTCCAACAGTATAAGGCTAGAGGAAAATATAACAGATTCCTTTCTGCGCATTTTATTCAAGGATTCATAAAAGAGGCAATCAAAATTCAGACATTCTCCGAGTATAAGGCACATTGGATAAACATTTCTTTCGTTAGAAACCAACACTGAACCTAATTCGTACAATCTTAACCTAATATGCTTTATGCTTATAATAAATTGCGCATCTAATTGAAAATCCTAACTAAAGTATCCATCAAAATCAGGCAGGAAATACAAACTGCATTTATGGAATTGCGAGAAGCAATGCAGAGACAAACTAAAGCAGAATAGCGAGAGCAGTGACCTGATTATTTACAATAACGATCCGCCTTCTTCTTGACACGGTCATCGAGAGCATCCTCCACAGACTTGAACTTGGTATTGGAGTTGTTAGGATCGTAACCAAACTTCCTGGTCTCCACAGGGAATAGCTCCTCATACTTCATACGCTTGGCCGCATCAATAGTATAGATGGCTCCGTCTCCACCTTCTACACCATCGGCCGACGTCAAAATCTCGGACTCGTCCGTAGGGTTATCGTCGGTTTTACTTTTTTCTTTCTTCTTCTTCTTCTTCTTCTTGTCAATATCCTTGCTACGAGAGGCTAAGGCTCCTCCCTTGAAGGTGAGCCTACCTCCTTTCGCCCCTGCATATGGATCCGACATCGTAGGACGTCTTCACCGCCCTCTGAGGTCAGTTCCTTGCCTGCCAAGTGCCCAGGCCTTCAGGTTGCTTGATGATCACCGGAAGAGATGAAATGTTCGCCGCTTGGTGTACTTTCCAGTTGGTTGATGCCCGCAGAGATGACGATGATATTGATATCTATGTTTAGGTATACTCCGTTCTTTCTTGGCCCAATTTGCAATAACCCTAAACCCAAAATCCACTTTTTAAAAAATAATTAAAATTAAAAATAAAAATAAATAAAGAACGCTCGTCTATGTTTCTCTTTGAAATCTATAAAATATAGATTTCTAATGGAAATTTTGTGTAATGGGCAGCTAACATAAACGTCATTTTTTTTTTTCTTTTTTTTATTTATAAGCACCATTTTGATAAATACTTTATTTTAGATTTTATAGATTTTTTTTCAACGTTCGTACTATGACTTTCACGTTCATTAGCGAAACACTTGAATTATTAGTTAATTTATAGAAATAAAAGCAAATATTTGAAAACTACTTTTAATTTTTCAACCTTAACTTAGTTTTTTAAAACATTTGATTTTTTTAATATATCAATTATATACCAAACTAAATCATAGTCTTTTACAAAACACGAAATTAATGTCATGACTGAAAAAAAAATTCCATTTTAGCAAACTGCATAAAATTTTGAAAACTATCCCATATTAAGCAAGACAATATTATTGAAAAGTTGGAAATATTTTATATTTTGAAAATCTTGAGTATGTGCTTGGCTGACAATTTAGATTATATTTCTGAAAATTATTTTTGGATTCTGTGATCCAAATGGTGTATATTCTAAAAACAACATTTTTATATTTTTAGTGAATGCAAAATTTGAATTTTAAATTTTAAAATGCATAATTATATTAAATAAAGATAAAAACAATTAAGGGTACAATATTCCATTTTATAAACTCAATTCATTTTTTTAAAAAAATTAAAAATATGTATTATAAATTATATAATATTACAAAATAATAATTATGCAAAAAAAAAAAAACATAAAACATGTTCCAAATTAACTAATAATAATTTTATTAAATGAGAAATTTTTGATAAATCACAAATCACTACGTCATACCTCAAATTAATGGTAAAATTACAAAATAAAGGTTGATGTGTGTCCTAAATTAAAATTGAAGATAAAAGTTGGTAGTTCCCAATGACGTTGTGTGTCTTTATCTTAAATGTTGGATTGAATTAATCAATTGAGCCCAAACATTAGATTTAATTTGTCCCAAAGACCTACTCATTCTAGAACCTAATATATTGGGCCCAAGGGTTAGATCCATGAACCAACCAAATCCAAGCCCTTAAAGCCCATTGAAACTCTATAAATACGATCCTTACCCTTTCATTTTTAAAAGGTTGGAAGAACTGAAGCTCCGAAGATCTTAAGTCTCATATATTGAAGCTCTGACGATTTGAAGAATATAACTCTCCTCAAACTCTAAAGACTGAAACTTTAAAGCTCTCACGTTCTAAAAACTAAAGCTTTAAAGCTCTCAATTTTTAAAAACTGAAGTTTTGAAGCTCTGAAGTTCTAAAGACCAAAGCTCTCAAGTTCTAAAGATTGACGTCACACCACCCTAAATTACCCTTTCGAATCTAGGACGAGATGGATGATAGTAGACTCCAAGTGTGCAATGGAATTTGCTGTATAAAAAATATCATGAGTTGATAAATCAATATTTTATAATGATTTTGATACAAAACGTTTGCATATTCATAAACCACTACTTATGATATGAAATATTTTTGTAAAACCTATTTTACCTATAATTTACCGCTCACTAGGCTTTCAAACTCGTCATTTCCTTTTTATTTTCCCCCACTAGATTGTTTTTAAGTTTCAATAGGAATCTGCCACTCGACTCATCAGTTTGTTGCATCATGTAGCGAAGCATGGTGTTTTAGTAGTTGTGAAATGTGTAAGTGATGTATTAAGTTCAAGTTTAAGTTTAAGATTATAGGAGAATTTTGATGGTAGCACGCATGTCTAGAAATAAGAAGAAAAATTCGACAATAGATTTTATTGCACACTTCAAAACTACTGTCAATCACATCTTGTTTAGGTTCAGAAGAGTAGTCTAGGGTGGAGTATGACAATCGAAGCTATGAAGCTCCCAAATTTCTTATACTAAAGCTTTGAAATTCTCAAGTTCCAAAGATCATCTTTTGATCTCTTGATTATCTAAAGACTGAAGATCAGAGATGTTCAAAGCTTTTAAAGTCATACACTCTAGAGACGGTCTAGAGCAAAAGTAAGGGGTTCTGGAGAAAATTATAGGGAGAATTAGAAAACAAAACCCCTTACTCTTAAGAACAAGTTGTAAATCATTTAAGACAAATCAACATTCGAGAACGAGTTGCAAAGCCTTCGAGACAATCAACCTTGAAAACAGGCTGTAAAGTTCTCAAGACAAGTTTAATTTTCTAGATCAGAAAGAATCAAATGATGAAATATTAGAGATTGTACACATTTCATTTTCAACAAATTAAACTTTTCAAGAAATTTTGTCAAAAAATTTATAGTCAACCTAATATTTAACAAGTAGCTAACAACTAATTCTATGATTTATAAATATAGTATCAAATACATTTCAAACAATTGTTTAAATTAGATTAGAATCTAATTTCTAAATCAAGTACTTTGGACACAATTTTGTTTTTTATTTTTAAATTTTTTTTTTTTTTTTAAATTTAGTACCAAACAGATGCTTTCCAACTGGGTTTAAGAATATTTTTAAACTACTAAAAAGTGGGGTTATCTTAATCGAACTACGATGTCATTCGGACTATGATTTTTTACTTAATAATGATGGTTATATTGTCAAAGGTATATGTATAATATACTCAATTAGTTATTAGAAAACAAAAAAGTCAACATATTGACGAGTTCCATACTTGCCTGGTAAAATTAGACACATCACAAATAGTTTTTTTTTTTTTTAAAAAAAAATAAAAAATAAAAAATAAAAATCACACAAGTACATTAAATATAGCCAATATGAGTCAAATACTCTCAATTGGTTATGAGTAAGGGAAAACTACGAAAATTAAGAAAATGTGAAACCAACATGGCTGCCGGAAAGATAGTCTATCCATGGTAATACCATATAAAAAGTGGGATTAGTTGATTATTTTTGTTGTCATTTACCTACATTTAACAATCATAATGAGTTGTGGAGGTCACTTTGAAATTTGTAATCAAATTCTGCATGGTCGAAAACTACGTGACACTCACTACCTTTATCGTCATAGATATTGCTAGTATAAATATTGTGAATATGCCACATTTATTATTACTGTTACTTTTGTGGTTAAGTGGTAATAGTGGTAATGTTACATATTTATAATTCCAAGTAAATACAATTAAAAGCAATATGATTATATTATTACAATCCATCCATCGATGAAATCTCATTCCAAATATTGCACTTCTCATTACAGTTTAGTAGACGTGGCTTTTCCCATTGGAGTTAAAAAAGAGAGAGAAGAAGAAGGAAAAAAAAAAGAAAAAAAGTGTTTCATTCTTGGCTTTTTAACAATGTACAGAAAAATCGTGTACTAAAAAATCGAATGGGGGAATGCAACCATTTCAATGGAAGCAAACATTATCCAGAACTTCTTGGAAAATAAGAACGATTGCAAGACATATTCTTAATTTTGTTCCTCTCTTCAAATCATCATTAATCCAGTTTGTGCTTCCTAAGATAACCTTCTGTTCCCAGTTTTCTTAGGTTGCCTCCCTCTTTGAAACGAAGTTCTGAATTTGCCATCCAAAAATATTAATAACTCTAATAAAAAAAAAAAAAAAAAAAAAAAAAAAAAAAAGAATGAAAGTACAGGTTTTGCATAGATTATAATAGTTAGCTAGAAAAGAAAAAGAAAGCATATAGTAATAATAAATGTAACATATATATATATATATATATACCTGCAATCTTGAGGAACAGTCCATGAAGGGGTAGGGGAAGCTTTGTTATTCGCAGTTGGATTAAAGAAGTTATTCCAATCTTGTAGCAAAATCCTGAGATCGTGAACTTTGTTCTCTAGTCCAACGCAACAATTGGCATGCATTGTAGCCGTCTTGCTCATGTCCCTCCCCATCTGACAGAACCCTCCGAAATTCGCGGTGTCCAGAAACCTTAATTTCAGCCCAATTTTAGGGATCAATGGACTGTGTTTGATCTTGTTCAGCACATCTTGGTCGTGCTGACCTGGATATATTGTCCTTGATTGGTACCAAAACTTGTAGAATTGTACCGTTTTTGGATTCGCTTTCACGTACACAAACCCTCCATTGGGGCTGTTGTTTAAATCTTCTGAGTTCCCCAAAAACAAATCACAAGCAATTTGAAAATCTGCCTCTGGGTAGAAGTGATTGAATGGGTCTTGCAACCACATTATATCAGAATCCTGTGTTCCCGAACAATATAACGTTACAGGAGTTTGTTCCGATGAGTAAAAGTAAATTTAATATTAACAGTGACTTACGGTGAACACGAAGCTGTAACCCATCTCGAGAACAGAGGTAAGGAATTCGATTCTTCGCCACATCATTTTCAAGTAATCGGAGGTCATGAAGTAGGCTTCGCCGGAGAAGTTGGTTCCTTGAGTTTCCAATTCATAACAATGAGGGTGTAAGGACACGCAACGAGAATACGCCTTTTGGTCCAACGTGACTATGACTAAGTGCTTCAATAATCTTTGGGTTCCGTTTCCAATATGGAAGCTTTTAAGAAACAGATCGAGGAGTGAATCTGGCTCTGCCCATGCATCATTCAACGTCGTCAAGATTATTGTTCCATCTTCCATTGCTGCTTCTTTCAGAACTTTTTCCTATATTTCATTTTTGTCATTTTACAAACTTTTATAAGTTTTAACATCAATTTTACACTATAATACTCTGTTTGATTTAATGTAATTCGCCATCAGTAGCACAACTTTTTCTAATTTCAAATATTTTTATTTAAACTCCCTATATTGAAAGTTATTCTAAAGGATGAAAAACACTTCAATTTGTTTCTAAAATAACTTATTTTCAAATTGAACGCTTGAAAAGTTAAACCAAACACTCTCGAATATAAGTATACCAAACTCATGGTGAAAGTAAAAATTAAGCTAAGACATTTATTTGAGAGAATGTTTTCAAAAATAGAAAAACTGTTGCTTTCAAAAATAAAATTACAAATGTAGCAAAATTTTATTTTCTATTATACAAACATCTATTACTTTACTCGATAGACATTTCTATACTTTCAGCTCAATCTAAAAAAAAGAAATGCCTTATTGGATTTAAGATTGTTATATTTTGAGCCTTAGTGACTAAATTGAAACCAACTCAAAATTTAAGGACTAAATGTACAATATTTTGAAATCTATGAATCAAATGTAAACTAGACTAACTACGGACAGAAAAAAAAAAAACATATTTAAGAATAATTTTTAAAAGTAGCATAACTTTTGTGAAATTTTATTACCATAGTGTAAAATAAAATATTAAATTTATTTAGAACTATTAAAAAAAATTAACTATTAAAAAATTACTTCTAAATCTAACCTATTTTTAAAGGATTTGACGGCAAAAAAAAAAAAAAAAAAAAAGTACGTTTGAAATTTCTTAGAAACACACGTTCCTTTATTTTGAATGGTGATATTTTAAAAATATATATTATATAAAATACACATCAAACCCCACCATTTATTACTAGCTGAGGAAATTGTTTTTATATATGAGAAAATTATTGTTGGACTTTGGGACAAAAACATATAATTACACCACAATCTCCCACTTTCCTTTGTAAAATCCTGTCCC
The DNA here is from genome assembly GCA_031780015.1 of Citrullus colocynthis. Classification (NCBI taxonomy): domain Eukaryota; kingdom Viridiplantae; phylum Streptophyta; class Magnoliopsida; order Cucurbitales; family Cucurbitaceae; genus Citrullus; species Citrullus colocynthis. The sequence continues at coordinate 707,021 of QLSR01000320.1, forward strand.
CTTCCTTCTTGCCTTTCCCTAACTCCTCCTGCTTCACATCCCAAGATTAACTTATAATAATTTAATTATATCTTTACTTTTCATATTCATAAATCCCACGTTGTTGTTAATTATTTTATTTCATCAACTCTACAACTAATCTAAATTTTATAATAAACACAACTCTATGACTAAACTTATAATTTAATCACCCTTTTACTTTTCAACTTGATGAATGATAACTTATTGTTATTTTATTTGATACCCTCTACAATTATTCTAAATTGTACTAGAAGTAACATAAAACGTGGACTTAGAAAATATAAATAGTTATGATATTATAGAAATTACACGTCATATAATGACTTTATTTCTTGAACTTTGAGTTTTGTAGCTATTTGGTTATTGAATTTTCTTTTTTTTTCTTTTAAATGTCTAACAAGTCTCTTAAATTTTTAATTTTGGGTGTATTAAGTACTTAGGCTTCGACTTTGTGTTAAAAAGGACCTTACAAATTTGAAGCCTGTTCGAAATAATCTAAAGTTTATCTAATAAAATTTCGAAATTTCAATTTTGTGTATAAATATGAATCAAAACTTGTTTAATTTTAGTTCTCATAATTTCATTAAATCTTAAATCAAGTCGCTTAAAATTAAATAAAAAAAATAATAATAATAATTCTCATGTAAGAAAACAAAATATGCGAATATGTTTTCGAAGTTTATAGTAAAAATAACCTAAAGAACAAAAAATTATTTTAAAAAGTCAATAATAAAATAATATTAGAGACGAATTTTAAAATCTCAAATATTGGAAAAAAATGAACTAAAAAGATGAAAGTTTAAATATCTTTTTCATGGATTTGAACTAAGTAAAAAGAAATATATAAAAAAATAATGGAAAGAAGAGAAACAATAATAAATGCACGTGCGAGTGACGCGCTGGCGCTGAACAGAACCAGCCGGCTATTGAGCCTATCGCCAGCTTACCAATCACTTGCCATGATATTCACCAATAATTTTGCGTTTTGAATTCTATTTTAAAAATAATTTTGTGTGTGGGTTTAAAAAACCTAAACAAGGAAAATTATTAAATGATCCATTAAAGAACTACAGCAGATGTAACCTTTGCCTTTATATAAAAATATTTATATATTAATTCACAAACAAAGCCCAGCTGGCTCTCTTCCATTTATTCATCAATCCTAGGACTCCAGAATCGCGTTTCGTCACAATTGGGAAGCAACAATTATTTTCCGTTTTAATTCAGATTTTACTCGTAAACACAATCAACCTTCCTCAAGTCTAGCGCCCGATTCCATTCCCCAGTTACCAAAAATTAATAATAATTAAACAAATGGGTAATGGAAAAAAAAAAGAAAAAGAAAAAAGAGATAAAGAGATAAGAAATGGAAATTACTAACCAAAAGAAGATCTTTGTGAGGAGAAGAGGATCGAAAAGCACGGTGGGTGTAGGAAACAGGAAGAAATTTGAAAGGATTAATGGCTGAGTTGTAGAGAACAAGGAGGCCCAACATAACGCCCACCAACACAACCGAGATCCTCACCGTCCTCCATGGAACCACCGCCATATGAACGGCCGAGGGAGCCGAGGACTTGGCGGCAGGTTCGCAGTCGGCGGCGGAATTATTCTTCATTGGAAGCTAAAACAGCGTGAGGAGGCGGAGCCAAATAGGAAAAGAGGAAAGTTTAATTGCATATAAGGCCGACAACGGAATGGTTGACTCGCTGCCGCTGGGAATTAGAGGATGAAAAGAGATATAAGAAGAAGAAGAAGAAGAAGAAGAAGAAGAAGAAGAAACATGGCGTTATTTTCATGTTGACGTCAGAGAGGGGCAACAAATAAAACTTGAAATTAAAAATGGGGTTAATCTGTAAAAGAAACGCAGTGGGCGAAGATATTAATACGAGACAGAGTTTTTAATTTATTGCCGGCTGACCCTTTCTCTATTTCATAATTTATTTGTCTGGTCCCTCCCCTCCCTAATTTTTGTCTCTTTTTATATATATATATATATATATATATATATATACAAATTGCTTGTATTGGTGTTTCTGAAAACGACTGTAATTTAGAAGGGGAATCTTTCTCCCACTCAGCCTCCCCATTTTGATTTTTCTTCCTTCTTTGCTTTCATTTATTCATTGATTAATTTCCTCATTTTGATCTCTAACTCTATTTTAGTCTTATATTTTAATTACGTACCATTCACTAATTCCATAATTTTATATCCATGCCTACAAATATACTATGCACCATAAAAAGAATTGTATGTCTTTGATTTTAAATAAATCATTCTAATTAAAAGTACTTTAAACTTAAATATTCTAACTCTGGTAAAATTTGCTTTATGCATTCTTTAATTTGAGACCGGAAAAAGGGTGTCGGTACAAATGTTTTGATTTTTTTTTTTTTTTTTTTTTGGTAATTGAGATCGAATAAGTATTTCTGGACGAGGTTTTTCCAACGGAGACTTTGATAACTATTTCATTCATCATTTGTTGTTATTTTATTGGATTTAGCTGTCTTCTTTTCTAAAATTTGAAGCAGATCACCATGACAATTAGTAAAAAATGGTACTTTCTTGATTGATAAAAATCAACCGAAGTTTAAATATAAATATTACGTATGTAAGTATACTGTCTATCATTATTATTTTAACTTTATACTGGATGTGTGTGCTATTCAAATAAGGAATCGAACAAATATAGTAATGTAGCTTAAAAGTTCATATTAAAGTTTATACCAAAATTTAACAATGAAAACTTGATTAATTCTTTTATAAAGAAAATTTGAAATTAGATTAATAAAATGAAATAAAAATATTGAATTTTTTTTTTCCAAAACAAAATTTTAAAGGAAAACTGGAAAAATAAACTAGACCAAAGCACGTGGTCAAGTACAAAGGCGTGAAGAAAAAAAATGGGGTGGCCAGAGTTGAACTTCAAACCCTGATTTGGATACCTTTCAACGCTGAGTTCAAGCCAACCGGCAACCGGATGTTTGCCTAGCTGCCGGTTGCCCTTACTTCGCTATCATTTTAATCCCAATTCCCAACTCCGATTGCCTTTCAACATTATTTTGTTGTTATTATTACTATTATTATTATTATTATTATTACATTATAATTAACCATAATTGATCATTTCTTCAAGTCCGTCGTCCTCCCCAACGGCTTAATACAATCCGTCAATTTAATTGCCAAGATACTTTTTGAGTTTGGATTGGATTTTTAATTTTTTGCCTTTTTTTTTTAAGTACCGAATTTGTAATTAAGTTACGGACTTTTTAATCGTTAATTCATACTTTACGTCCTAATGAACTTCATTTTAGTGGGATGTATTTATTTTCTTATTTCATATACTCTCGTTGAATTAGTTTAGACTCTTAAATTTAATAGAATAGGATATCAATTTTTGAATAAGATCCATTTTTTTTATTACATATTTAGCATCTAAATTTTATTTTTATTAGAATTCAAACAACTCAATCTGTCTATTTTAAAATTTATAACCTTTTAGTTGTCAAAAACAATATCAAGGTTTAACGAAATTTCTATGTGTAAAATTTAATGAAATTATAGGTAGATTGATAAATTACTTAGGTAACTAATAGTCTTATAAGCTATAAATTAAGGTCAAATCATTACACATAGGCAGATCAATGGAGCGAGCAAAAATGAGCGTCAAATACCATAGATGAAGGATGGGAGGAGGGAGAAAGAAGAGAGAACAAACAAATAAATAAAACATAATTTTTAATAAACAATATGTTAGCTAGAAATTTGACAACTTTATTTTTTTATACTTCAAATATTAAAATGTCGAGTTTAAAAAGTAAGGAAACATACTATTAAATCTTGTCTTAAATAAAGATCAAAAGTATTATTTTTCCTAAAATTTAATGTAATTTGTTTTCGGAGAAAAAATTATAGATTATTTTTAAATTATTGATAGACGGTGATATTTTATTATATTTAAAAATACTTCTAGCAGTTCTGTTAACAATTATTCAAAAATTAATGTAATTTATAAAAGTTTTAAAAAGTTATATATTTTATTTTAACTACTTAGTTAATATTTATGAATAATGAATATTTGAAGAACATAAAGAGAAGAGACTTCAGAGTTTGAAGCCTAGACACAATTACAACTCACTTATAAAAACTAACAAAGAAATACAAACAAAAATCAACCAGACACACAAAAATAAAAAGTTACATATTTTAAAATTTAAAACTTTGTACGCAAAAGGAAAAATAAAACATGTGCTATTGAGCTTAATTAATTTTCAATATTCAAGTTATTCCGATAATAATTTGGTAATACAATCCTAGATTTAGAAATAAATCATAGAAAAAGTAACCAATTATTGAGCGACATCTTGTTTTCTAATTGTTTTTTTTATAAAATAATAATAATAATAATAACAACTTTCTATATTTATACTAATTTCTCTGAGAAAAGGAAATCATCGAAGATAAAACAGATACCCCTTTTATGGATAAAGACCATCCCATGATGCTTTATTTTCTCCGGAATAATACGTCGTAAATTATTCTTTAATTGAGCCTAACTTTTTATTTATTTATTTTTATTTTTCAAATATGGTCGAGAATGAGACTAAAATTTCACATTTGCTGACATGGATATTATGTATGTAAAGGAATATACCTAGCATCCTCTCAAACAGAGGATCATGACGTCTCTCTTCAAATAATCATCTATTTGTATTTATTCGAAGCATATCACTTCATTATGTCATCAAAGAACAACACAGTTAAGTCAAGATGCATGACTTTGACACTATTTATAAGAGAAAATTTCCACATATCTTTGCATTGGTATAATATTTGTTCACCTCGAAGTATAAGTCCTCCCCACTTTATTATTGGAATTACCTAAAAGACCTTATACCAACGAAGATATTTCACTTTTATTCATAGTCTTCCCCTTTCCAAGTCGATGTGTGACTTTGATTGCACTCCCAATAATCCTTCTCTCGAACGAATGACCACCAACGAAACCTCCCTCAAATCGATCAGCTCAACCAAAGTTCACTGTGAATATATCATCAAGGAGGCACAATGACATAGTTAAGGTAGGGTATAACTTTGATATCACTTTTCGGAGACACTAAAATCACTCGTGGTCTATTTTGGCATAAACTCCTCTTGCCATTGTTTTTGAAACCACCCAAACAAATGTTTGAGACTTTTGGTTCCCTCTCCAACCATTACACTAAAAAAAGGAATGAATTTATTCATCTGGGTAAATTGATACAGAATGGTCCACATGAGTTGGCAACCTCAGCAAGTTCTTTGAGCTGATGAGTGATTATTATAATTAATTTACATAAACAAAGTCGAAATATTAGAAGGTTATAATGGTAAATCATCATATGCTTGATTTACTCCAGAAATCCTCTTTAGAATGTAGTAAGCAACCAAGAGAGAGCCAGCCAAAAAGCACATCTTTTTTATGGTGTGTGATAGCCCATTCCCACTCTGACCAAGCTCCACTGAACCCCCATCTTCACTCCTGCAAAATAAACACTCTTTTTCTTTAACTATGTTCTTCGGGACTTGGCGCAACTCTTCATCAATCAAGTTATCAACTACCAAAGTATTTTATTTTTTGTTTTTTGGGTCATATGGTTTCAGTTTTCATGCCAGATTTCTACTAATTGTTATATGATATTGGTCCAAAGACCTAAACTTTCAAATCTTTCTACTGTGTAATGTGTGGGAGCTTTGAGTTATTAATACAATGTCAGTTTAAGTTATTAAGGTTAATGGCAAATTAACAATGATAATATGAGTGGATAATTTGCCTTGGTCTTGGCTCCGGCTGAGTGGCAGTTGGTCTCCGGGATCGGAGCTCCGGCGTCGGCTGCTGTGGTGGAGTTGTGATGGTTGGAGCTGGCAAGCATTCTTCAGTAGGGACTGAAATGTTCTTCACCTGCAATAAGATTTAGACTGCTTAAAAAAGCTGAAATGCTTAATCTAATTATGTTGAAGAGGTAATCTCCTTTAGATGCTTACCAATTTCCTAAGCAAGAGAGAGTAAAGCATTTCAATGTATCTGATCTTGGCTTGTTTTTGGTCCTTGGTTAACTGCCTCCAAAATCCATAAATTGATCCCATATTCAGAGCCTTCTTTGCATATATGTTCCAAGTGTAGCTGAAAACCAGAATGGACAAGTGAATACCCACATCCCAAATTCATTAGAAATGATGTTTGTGCCTTTATTTACCATTCATATATTCGCTGAAGACCAGCTTCTGACATCTTGTTCCAATACCCACCATCTGACTTGCATTTCTCAAAGAAAGCAACAATCTTTTTGCTTGATTCGTCTCCATTGTTCGGATCGATGTGGAAGCCGGAGACTCCGTCGACAATTATCTCGGCTGGGCCTCCTTGGTTTGTTGCAAAAGTAGGCAGTCCACAGTTCATTGCCTCAATGACTGTTAGGCCAAAACCCTCATAAAGTGCAGGCTGCACAAAAGCTCCTTTTGTATCAGCAATGCATCGGTATAGCTCTCCATTGCGGTAGCGATCAGTTTGAGCTGCTATCCATCTGATTTGCCCCCTGAGTTTATATTTTTCTATCAGGGAATGCATCTTTTTTATCTCAGTAATTTCTTCCCTGTCCTTTGATTTTGATGGATCAAAGAATCCAGCTACCACCACAAGGTTTACTAAACTTCTCAGCTTCCTGTTTTTACCATACCATTCAGTCAACCCAGTAATGTTTTTCACTGTATCAAGCCTTGCCATTGAGAAAATAATTGGCTTCTTCTTATCTGCAAGGTAACCTCTGTTCAAGAAATTTACAAGATTGGAAATTAGAAGTATACTGATGACTTTCTAAAAGTGTTCAATGGAAAAGAGATGGAGGCTAGGTATCAGTTACATGTGTTCATCATTGTTTTCTCTGCTATAAAGTAGTTCCTCGATATCGGGATGAAGATTAGTCAGTCGCTTTGATTTCTCAGTGAAAGGAAAATAGACAGATTGATCAGCCCCAGGAGCAGCAATGTTGAATTTGGGGTCAAACACATTAATACCTGAGACTACCCTGTAAAGTCCAGGCATAGTAAAGGCCTCATGGCTTTCATATTGTCCTGGCCTGGTCTTGCTGTTGGACAAAACTTTTTACTTAGCTACTTAAATATTATATGTTTCTAGAATGCAAAGCCAGCTGAATTCATTACTATATAGAATTTTCTAACCTTCCTGAAATTTCTTGATATGTACTTGTTATAATGAAATCAGTTGCATTCATTGAGATCAAATCAGCTGTGAATTGACATGAAAAATGATACTTTGGATCAAGTTCCTTCCACTTAGCATCTGAATCCTCATATTTTGTTTTCTCTAAAGCGTGTGCTATAGTTCCCTGGGACGTCCAAAAAAAACACTCAAGAATTTAGAAATCCAGAAACCAAAAGAAAAAAAAAAAAACAAAAAATGACAGATTTTTCTCAAGCTTTTATATTTTGTTCCTGATCTTCCAGTTAGTGAGTTGAAAAATTAAGTTGACCTGTGTAATTCCAAGTTTCTTAGCCATCAAAGAAGCAACCAAGTTTCCATCAGTGTAGTTGCCAATGACGAGGTCTGGTTTGCAATCCATGACTTCAAGGATCTTGCTAGTGGCATCCTACAAATGCAACGTGAAGTGAGGAACAAAAGTTAATAGAAGATGAATGAAGTGATTAGGAAAATGAAAGAATTTCTGAGGTCAAATGCCTTGGCAAATCTCTCCAAGTATGGGTAGACATCGAAGCGTGAAACCCATTGGTGAAGAACTCCATTTTGTGTGAAGAATGGCACCCTGAGAATGTGAGAATGTTTTGTGTTTTCAATAGGCTCCAACTCCACATTGCACTTCGTCCCTCGTGCATCGGGTATTAATCTTGTCACCTAAATGTGTCAATTGTAATACATATTGAAGCATACGCTGCAGTTGCCAAAACACAAGGACAATGTTGTTGTGGTGTTATGTGCCTACAACAAACATACCACAAGAATCTGAGGCTTTGCTTGAAGGCCTTGCAGTTCAATTCTGTGCAGCAACTCTTCTTCTAAAGCTCTCACTTGATCCAGAATGTAGACAATCTAGTCATTTTTGTAGCAGGTGAGTGATAAACAAGTCCACGGGAAGACAGCATTGTAATGCTGACATGAATAGTTGATCAAATTCTGACCTGACCACCGGTGTCTGGCAAACCGAGGACGCCTGCCTGGCCGAAATAGCCGTGAGGTGAAAAGATTACAATATTCAATGTGGTTGGAAGCTTGCTAAACAGTAACTCCAATTTTGCTGGATCTGGTGCCTGGAGGACCTCAGAAAGGATTAACATTGTTTCTCTGGCCCTCTCTGAAGTACTTCCCCATCCTTTCTCAAATCCCCATCCTTTCATCCTTTAGGCATTAAGGATGAAAAATACAATTAGAAAAAAAGTCTTGAAAAACAGGAAATCAAAACTAGATTCCCTATGGTTTAAGGAAAGAAATAAGAATGCTTGGTTACCTGTGCTTGAATTCTTCATATGGCGTGTCTTTTGGCAGTGAAGATAGATATACTTGAGCTGCAAACAATGCGGATTGAAGCTTGGAAACGGTATTAAGTTTCTTATTGATCATAAGACTCTGCAAGATTTAAATCTAAATGTTGTCATTTCTTGATTTGAATTGCCGAAGTTTTTTCTTAAAAAATCTTCAACTTTCTGCAATTAGATGTTCATATTTTCATACCTGTCCTCGATGGTGAAGAGCCAGCAGATAATCAACAAGTTCCTTGACATTCTGTTTATCCTCACCAAACCTTGAACTGATGAATTTTGAGATCAAGTTGACTCCGTTTCCAATTGATGAAGGAAGGCTCAAGCGAGGGGCACTGAATTCAATGGCTCCAAAATCTATCTCAAGAGCATTTTCATCATTTGCCCTGCAGCATCAAACCAATCATTTTGACAGTTTTTTCATTCATCAATCCAAAGATTGCTACACAATGCAAATGAACATACAAGAGCCTAGTCTCAAGCTCTGAATATTGGAAAGGGGAAATCAAAACTATTTGTAGCCTCACCAATTCTCATCAAAGATGGCTTCCTTAAATTTCAAATACTCTGAAACAGTAAGGTCTCCTACTTCCAAACTTGTAGCATTCACCTTAACGAACTCCCAGAAACCGGGACTCGGCCTAACGGCTAGAGCGATGTTCGGAGGGACAACCGCAGCCTCCTGCATATAAGCCATCAAAATCCATCCTCCTTCAAAGAAGAAACAGTAGAGAGAAAGAGTTTCAATGTTACCTGAGTGTTACTTAGAATGTAGCCAAGAAAGCCTTCCAAAACAGGGCTTCTCTCACGCTTATCTTCAATCGTTATCTCCACATCTTTCATCAAATCCTGGCATTTCATCAACCTCTTCCCATTCTCAACAAACCTATTTACTCAGATGGGTTAAATCCATATCTCAAAAAGTTACAAACTTTCTTTTAAGCTTTATGTTGCTAGAGAAACTCCGTACCTGGCAAAGCATTTCTTCATTGAGTTATGGGATCTCCTCAATGCATTGTTTAGACTGTCAGAAATTGGTGTGTCTAATCTCATCAAACTGGCTGCTTCCATGGCTATAATTACACAACCTTCTTTCTTATTGTCTTCTGAAACAGTTTTCAACTTGATGATGAAGTGATGATTGCCTTGCTTTTGCCTTGTGATCTGAGATATATATACCTTAATTTGACAGACTTTGAGAAATGTTTTGATTGATGAAGAGTGAGAGAGACATAAAGCTGAAAGAGAAACAAGGATAATGATGAAGAGAAGAACATTTCTGAGATTTGAAATATTGAAAGCAAGAAAGGAATTGTAATTGTGGGAAGTTAGTTCAGATTTCCTTTCCACAAAGGCTTTTTAAGAGGTGGACGTAAAGAACTTCAAGCAAAGCGACTTTATTTGTTTTTTCTTCTTTTTAGTTTCATTCGTATTGGCATTGGAGGGTGGCTTTTATTCTTTCCTTCTTTCAGTTCCATAACTGCAGCAGCCTGAGATTCTTAAGATACAATTGGAATTTTAGGCTTTTGGAGTTACCATGAGTCCATGAGTTAGAAGCTTCTGCTTTGAAATGTAAAATTGATTATTGAGTGTTAGCCAAGCGTTTATTGAAACTCTCAAATTATTGAGAACTATTTTTTATCTGTCAGTTCGAGCATAAACTACTGACTGAAAGTATGTTTCCTTGGGAGTGCTAAAAAAAATATTTTTACAATGGCTGATTTATTGCAAAACAATTGCCAATTATCTCTACGAAGTTATAGAAATTTCAAGATATTAATAATTCAACATACATTCTTCACAATAATCCCATTAAAATTTAATAATTAATATGATAGATAATCCATCATATAACAGATGGACATAATTGTGTCATGGAGTAAACAAATATAAGCATATAAATACGATTGGAATCAACTTTAACCTCGTAATGATTTAATTATCATATACTATAATTAACTCATCCATTACATTGAATATACACATATATTATATATAAATATATATACACACCATTACCCTTCGTTTGGATTCAAGAATATTTAAGAAATAGTTTTAGATTAATTATTTTGTTTGGAATGAACAAGATTTACCCAGAAAAGAAAGTTAAAAATATACTAATGCAAGGCTGTTTAAGAAATAGTTTTAGATTAATTATTTTGTTTAGAATGATCAAGATCTACCGAGAAAAGAAAGTTAAAAATGTACTAATACAAGGCTTTAACTATGATGTGTTAATTAAAATTTAGAAATTGACAAGGTTAAATAAGTAATTTACTTTTAAATCCTACGAAATCCAACCACTTTAGTCTCGAAAGTTTTTTTAAAATAAAAACAAGATTTAAAAATAACTTAGGGTTTTAAAAATCACTCTTTTCTTTTTATAATAATAAATTCATTTGAAATCTCATTATGAATTAAAATCCCTCGAAATCACGAGGTTCTAAATAAGCTAATTTCTAGAAACCGTATTTTGGACAACTTTGAGAACATTTATCAACGAATTTAGTTTCACAAAATTCAAAACCGAAATTTAATTTGTCAATTTAGACTTTGGATAAGTTCCATTCACTTTGGGGTTGATTTGGCAGTAATAAAATTTGCTTGAGTTGGTTTGCTTCTCTCTTTATCAATTTTACAGAGATAACCAAATTAGCTTGTAAAGCAAGAAGGTAAGTATAAAAAGGAACCATATCAACAACCCTATTAATCAACAAGAGGTTGATTCTTCTTATTCAAAGTCCCTGTTGGGATCTCCTTGAAAAAGATATAGCAATTCATAATCTGCATGGGGTCAAATTGGGCGAGGGGCACTCAATTTCCATATCCATTCAATTATGTGGGGCCGATTAAAAGAGGTTGACCAGGTTGAGATCTCCAAGGAAACTGTTTAAAAGCATCAGAGCAGTCTTATATATATTTGAAAGATTAGTGGATTGGCAGACATTTCTACTGCACAAAAGAGAATCACAATGGTTAATCGAATTAATGGCCTGGCCTTGATTTTCATGAATAAACCAACTTTAAACTTTCTAAATGAAGTAAACCTACCACTGGGTATAACCTTATTTCTAAAAAAAATTGAATGGCATCCTAAAAACTGGCCACAAACATCCACCCCACTATACTCTTTTGCCATCAAGGATTAGAGCAAAGCAAAGCAAGCAGTAATAAAAATAGTTTTGAAATCTGGTGTTTGACATCATAGAGTCTCGAATGGACGGCAATGCATGGCACCGAAGGGCGACATGAGCCACCAATGAGTTATAAACGACACAAAATAACACAAGTAGGCAGCGGATACTAAGTTATAGTTAATCACACACAAGTGGGAAGTTTTCAGACCTTCAAACCATAGCTCCGGGAACTAAACAGACACACACTTCAAGACTTGGGAGTGGAACCACTGGTAGTAAATAAAAACAAGTCATCTCAACAGTAGAACATAACCCTCTTAACATTCTCTTTCAGAGCTGGCAAAGGTCGAACAGCAGCATTCAACCCCGGTGCCCGTGTACTGCGAGCACCAACGCCACCACGTCCAGCAGCAGCATCACTGCTAATTGACCCACTATCGGAGGTTTCAGGTTCCATATAAAAACGAGCTCGAAATGCAGCAAGATGAGCATAGTACGCTGGGGGCACTGCAAAAGGTTTATACCAAATTAACAAACCATGAACAAGGAAAAGAACATACAAAATAATTCTCAATGGTAGATTAGAGGGTCGGGCAGAACAAAGTCAAATTGTGTCAATTGAAAACTTACCAATAGAAACAGAGCGAGTACACCTTGCATACCTACAAAAATTTAAAATCTCATATTTAATTAAGCCAATCTCACAAGTAAAAGTAATAATAAAGAACTTGGTTTGTAATTTTTTGAGCGCTAGTTAAAGCATAACCATATTAGTGGACTTGGGAAAAGAACAACTCGCGTATAGCAAATTTTTCGGGGAAAAAGATCAAACAAACTCACGTATAACAAAGATTATTCGTTAGAGTCTGCAATCCATCAGCTGTGAACTTGTTCTCATCCCACAGGACATGGTAATGAGCAGGACGACTTGTACCCTGGTCAACGGGTATCAATCAAAGGTTATTTAATAATCCTTTATCCCCGCATACCTCTTTAAACAATAATAAGACATATATAATTCTACCTGGATTCCAGCATGACTGCACAGGTAAAAGTCAAATTCCGTAGGGTGACAAATTTTGGAGTCAACAACCGTACCTGAAATTTCGTCAGCAGAGTGAGCAAAATTCATTTTTAATAACAAAAATAAAGAATAAAAAATTAACTAAGAAATAAGAATTAAGAAATTTTGCTTCAATAATAGAAACAACTCTTTTGCTACAAGTGGATTTTTCAGTCAGTATGCGCCAACTGTCCAGTTTAAAACCTTTAAAATTAGCTATAAAAGTATGAGACTTTGAAGTTGAAATGAATTTGTAATGCTTAAAGTATGCCCTCCAACTAATTGACTCCACATGCAGCATCTATAAACTCCAACTTCTTCAACTTACACGTTAATCAAGTGTCAAAAAAGTCAACAAACTCAATACACAATGAGTTAGCTGTATACTATATTTTACCAGGTAATATGTTCCCACTCTTGTCGACTGCATGGCGATCAGAATGGTTGTTAGCAAACAACCTAGTGTGATGACGCTTCTGTACCACAACGAATGTCACGGGTGGTTGGTAGTTTGGTTCCAAAGAAGCACATGCCTAAAAACAAGTCGATTCAGAAGGAAAAATATCTCAGAGAAATTTACAAACATATATCACTTATTAATTAAATTTCCAAAACCAGGAGTATCTCAAAACATATTGAAGAAGAATCTACTGATGCACATTCCCTTTACCTTTCTAATCGCATCCAGCTCATGCAACAAAACTTGGTAGAACTGTCCTTCGCTAACCCCATCCCTGCAAGATAAAATTTTCAGATAGACATCAAACAAACAACATATGAAAATGATGTAAAATAATGTTTTCTTCACAACGAGACAATAGATAAGAGATAAAAGAAAATGCCTGTAAAATATAATTCGTTGAGGTTTCTGTCCAGTTGCTCTACGGAAGGAGATGAGGAGTTCCCTGTATCACCAGAGCAGGGAGGGACAAAAAATAAGGACATGAGTTTACTAAGACAAGTTCAATATGCAACCAACTACAAAAATGTTTATGAGTCATACTTGATCATTCCACCCGTTACTGTCCCTCTAACAGGATCCTGCCATGTTTTGAAAAGATCTTGAATAAGCTCTTGCCTGTGGGCCTGAGCACTAACCAAACCAGCATATTTTGTAACTTCTGGCCAATCTTGAGAAGCCACAACCTATTGTCAAAATAATACTAAGAACTTAACAGTGGCTTAGATTAGACAAAGAAACTCATAAAATAAAAAGAGGTGTCATTGATCATACAGCTGCAATGGATGGACTTGAGTCTTCTCCTGGGTGAGGATGAGTTACATCAGCACCAAATATAATGGTAGGCCGGTCACTGACCAAAGGTATACGCCTAGATAACGCATCAACGAGTACTGTATTCCTTCCCCCAACTTTAACGTTTATTTTCAAGGCCACATTGGCCAAGTACTGTTTGCTCATTTTGAAGACATGTTTAGTCAAACAGCACTGGGAAACAAGGCCGAGATCTGTTTCACAGATACGTTTTAAATCACCTGCATAGGGCATAACCAAAAAATTAATTAAAAGACATCGAGATGTAAATAACAAAAACAGCATTCCCATTCACATACCATAAAGAGATCCGTTGTTATCTGGCAATACAACAATAAGCAGATCAAGCTCCTTGCCCTGGGGTTGGAGAATGCTCATTGCATCATGGTACCGAGTTTTAAGGGCCTTTTCCACATGATCAGGACGAGCAAAAATAGGAGGAAGCACTGGTTCTGGATTGAAAGCCTATAATCATCATAGAAAGCTTTAGAGAAACACTTCAATGACTCGAGGTAAATCTCACCACTTAAGGCAACAAATTAGTAAATAAAAAGAACCAAGGTTATTACCATGCCAGAAATGTAACACATTTGAGCAAGTTCATAACAAAACCCACGAGTAACACTGTCTTGCACATAGCGAGAGAAATTAATGCACATCCAGTTGTTAACAGTACCACCATTGAACATTTTCTGCCATGATTCATAATCAACAAAGAAAATGGTCAGATTATCGTTTCATAAATAACTCTGGAAACCGTCAATTAGATCATTCAGCATATTAGTGGAGACAACATCAGATAGGGAAGGGGCATTTCTCTCCCAAACAAACTAGCTTACCTACCGAGGACAAGGAATCTGAAATTGACCACATTAAATCCAACTTCAAGAATTACCTTATTCATCATATTCCACTGTCCAACTTGTGGCAAACAATCTTTTTCTCTGCCGGTGTCATGATATTTTAGCTGTAAAAAAGAAAAAAAAAATGATCATACATATGGTTCAACATTTTGGAATTTAGACAGCAATCTTAGCTTCAGCTATAGAAGAATTAGGATACGTTACCCATGGTGCTGGAAGAATACGAGCTTCAACAGAAGCAAGCTTTTCGCTTATTTTAATTCCAAACTCCTTTGCATATGGATCATTTTGATATGCATTATGACGTACCGTCTAAAATTAAGAAAATGTTAGCATGTTTCACAATGGTCTGACTGAAAGCTGAATTACTAGAAGTCTAAAATTTATGAACAAGCAACGTAATGAAGTGTCAAAAACAAGAACGGTAGGGAGAAAACAGAACTTATATTTAGAGGAAAGAAGACAAAACGGCAATTAAATTCCTTTTTTCTTGGGGTTGTTGAGGGGTAAAAAAACAGCAATTAATTTCCTCCATGAAACTACACCAGTTATATAAATTAGGCTTTAAAGATAAGAGCTATTTCCAAGACCTGCATAATATCTTCTTCTCTATCTTTTGGCCGTTGGCATGTAACCTTGAGCAGAGCAGTTATTTGTCTTTCATTGAGCCTTTTGGAATACCTCTGGCCTTCAACAATCTTACATACCTGAATCAAAATCATTTGCAATGCAACTCATAATACATATTGGAATACACAACATAAATTAGCCATACTATAATATTCAAACAGCAAAGTGAAATATAAGTAAAAACATTACTTCCATGGGTAGATAGTTAGGTCTCTGCTGATTCCCTACTTGAAGACAAGGCCACTGGGTATGTTGGATAACAAACCCATATGTTTCGTAGAAGTACTCAACCACCGACTTCATAGTACCTCTTTCATCAACTGGGAAACTAATACAAATACAATCAATGTAAGTAATGAAGTTCAATATATACAAACTTAGTCATGAAAGACTTTTCAATTCAAGTTCAAATATTACTTACGTTAGCTCCCTTGTTGCTTGTGATGTCAAACCAGAAATACGATATTTTCTGCGCATATTCCCACGGTGTGTCACTTCAACCTTGACACCTCGGAGAGCCTTTTTTATCTGAAATCACTTAGAAAAATTAGAGCACATCTCCTCCAATAGTAATGCCGTTACCATGAAAAACAATAACATAAGAAAATTAGGTAAAAGAATAATTCAAAATAGTCCTAGCAGTCCCATTAGCTTGTTAATTAAAATATCATGACCTAAACAGTGACAAGCAACCAACCTTCACACGATCAGCATCAGATAATGGTCTGGAAGACACATCACGATTAAGAAGTTGAGTCACAAAATCAATGACAGGCAAAGGCTCTATGAAAGCAGTAGATGACATATCTGCATACATTAGTGAATGGTCACTTAACCAAAATGAAACACAAATGGCAAAACATAAACTGAAAATAATTTTCATGACTTTCATGTTCAAAAACATAAAATGCAATGAACAAAGAGTGGAGCTAATACCAATATTAAGGGAGAGCCCCATTTGAGTAGGGCGGATACTCTGATAAAAGCCACGCCAACTTTCCAACCCTTCACCCAGTGTCTGACGTCTGCCAAGGTCTGGAGAGTAAAATGATCGGGCCACTGGACAATACCTAGAAGACATAATAATCTCATTCATTAATCAAAACCAATAAACTAAAAAGACACAAAACAGAGGTGTATAGTAATAGTCATGCCTTGAAGTAGGCAGTTCGCGTAATACAATATCCAGAACTTGAAGGGCTTCTTGAGGGGCATCAGCCTGTCTGCCTTGCAAAAAGAGTCCAAGATGGTGTAGATCAGCACGAGCAGCAAACTTGATCACAACTTTAAATTCTTTCTCCCGTCTGCACCAAGACGAAAAAAATCATTAAGAAAAATGAAAAGAGCAAATAGCACACAAAGAAAAATTCAAAGAGGTGAGGGTAAGGCACCTTTGTCCTCCGGATCCATCTTCTTCATCAAAAAGAGTTATTTTAAACTCATTAGATATGAAAGGGAGGGGACCAGCCGTATATAAACTTTTTCTTCCATCATAAGCAGGAAGCCGATCCCCAAGGTGCGAGACCCTATATAATTTCACTAGTTGTTCCATTACGGCTCGATTGTAGACCCGCGAAGTGACTTCTGGGGTAATGGTAACCTAAAATGCAACAAAAGAAAATGTCAGTGTAGAATTAAAATATAAATAATGTATATAAAAAAAATAATAGAAAAATATATGAGCAGCAGTAAATGCCCACATCATACTGATGAAGATCTTTGTCTGGTAACTCGGCAAAGAAGTGGTTAGCTTTAACGATACACCTTATGCCAGAGCTACCCTTTCCTGGTCTCAGAGGGAATCTCATGGATTTACTAGACGGTGCAGGTTGAATTGCTTGGCTTTGAGCAGATTCCTGTTGGATGGAAATCTGTTGAAATTGTTGATCCATTGATGAAGTATCAGAAGATGGATGGGAGGAAGAACTCGCCACAGAGGAGACTGGCTGAGTCATCCCTCCTTGATACACTGAGGTTGCTTGGTACAGCTCGGGAACTGGTGGCCTGGATGGTCCACCAGAAGAAGGTCCTCCCCCAATGCCACCACCACCCATGCCTCCATGATTACCACCACCATAGTTACTGCGTCCTCCATGCTGATATGGCCCACCTCCACCTCTACCCCTGCCTTGGTAATCAGGAGGTCCTCCATAGTGCTGATGTTGTGACGTTCCTCGGCCACGACCACCACTGCCTTGACCTCCACGTCCCCCTTGAGAACCCCAACCTCTACCACCCTGGTACCCACTCCCACCATGTTGCTGTGGGCCATCTCTCCTTTCAGCTGATCGTTGAGAGCCACGACCACCACCATCTTGAGACTCGGAACTTTCACCACCAGCATCGGTCCTCTTCTTCCTCCCCATGATCACTACAAGAAAATGGAGAGCTGAACCTGGCAAAGTTAGAACTGATAAATGACGACCAAAAGAAGGGTAGACATTCTATCAAGACATACTTATTGTTGACAATAGACAGAAATAAAGGGATTCCTAATGAACAAATACATATAAAACTGTAAAACACTAATAAAAAACCGAGATACACCAGCAATCCGAGTTAAAATGTTTTCCGTTACTTTAAAACAGAAAATAAATTAGTATTTCCTTAAATGCTTGATCAGAGTGGCTTTATTCAAAAGAAAAAAAAAAAAAGACACTAAAACTAAAACTAAAACCTAATAACATTTAACAGGAGGTTTTTTAAAAGAAAAATCAAACAAAGATCAAAGCATTTAACATTAATTTCTTCTCGCTAAGACAGTAAAAACAGACCGGAAAATTGTAAGTGTTCAGTTGAGAACCTGCAGCAAAATAAAAGATAAAATAGCGCAGAGGCCAAACCCTAACGATAGAAAATCATTTCCAGCCATAGTATCGACACCAAAACCAACAGATAACTAGAAAACCCTAAACGTAGCACAAGATAATATGTTCAAAATTCGTTCAGAGTAACTAAAATCGGTAAATCGCTGAACTCGATCTATCGATCTCACACCGCCGGAAGAGGAATAAAGTTCCAAAAAAACGCAAAGGAAAACGAGAGAGAGGGAGAGAAATGGAAAGATCCGACAATATAGAGTTCTGAAAATAACTCGCAAAGCAAAGATCAGTGAAACATAGAGTAGATCCACAGACAGTTGAAGAAGAAATAAGCAAGAAATCAGAACCAAATAAAAAAAAAAAAAATATACCAATCGCATTGAGAAATAGAAGAAGCAAGTAAAGAAAGCGAAAACCTAGGATGAAAATTAGTTGATGATTAACCTTAGTTGACGAGCAGGTAGCCGGAAAAGCGCCGGCTACGGTGTGATGGAAAAAAAAAACGAAAAGGAAAGAAAGAAAGAAACAGAGAAGCAGTGAGTCGCGTCGCTTTGCTTTGGGTTTGCTTTTACAGAGCCAGAGAGCCAGAGAGGGTAATAATAAAGAGCAATAGCCGAGAGAGAGAAAGCCCTTGGTTTCGCCTGCGCCTCGCCTCACCTCTCCTCTACTCTACTCTTAACACTACTTTGTTACTTTCACTTGCTTTTGGAAGGACACCCTATAATGCTCACCACACCCTACATATAAAGCACCGGGTAGGTCTTCGAAAAAGACAACTCCATCCCTCTCCCCTAAAAATAATAATAATTATTATTATTATTATTATTATTAGAAACAAAACCCCCCCATTTTAAACAATTTTAATTATTGCCAACCCCTCTCGTCCTCCGTGGCAATATATCAAAGACAATGACTGGTCTACCATCTTACGTGGCATGTCTTCTGTGTTGCTTATGTGTCATTGCCAGGTTGGTGGTGGGCCCGTCTAGTAAGTTCAACGAAACGGGACAACGAGGTAAACGGGTAGTGGCTGAAGTTCACGTGATTGGCTTTCGGCCCCGACCACTCTTCATACCACCACGCCACTATCCCCTGCGCCCGTTTCTCTCCATTTACCTGTCCAAGTTTCCGCATTCTCCCTTCTTTCTACTCGCTCTCTCCAGTTGCCACCTGTCCAAGTCCTCGCGAGTGTTTTTCACGCTCCGACGTATCTTTCGTTCCATTATAACTTACACCTCACCTCGCCTCGCGATAAATTAATAAAGGTCAATTGAATTATAATCGTTGTAAATGGTTTCCAATCAGCCTAATTATTAATATTATTAGCAAAGAGTTTCTCTCTTTTTTTTCCTTTCTTTTCCAATTTATCTCATTATATTTTTTTCTCCATTTTAAATTTAAGTTTCTTTTCTAAAAATTTTTTTTTGTGTTGAGCTTTCTTCAAACTTCAACACAAACGAATATAGAATAGTTGGTTATCGTCTATTATATTAAACTCTTTATTTATATGATTTATCTTGTCCAACTACTTCGACCATATATCTTTTATTCGAAAATAATGTATTTAGGTAAATCAAATTTATGATGAAGAATTATTTTATAAGATAGTCACACGTCTACTATTATACCCTTGAAACAACTATAGGCTAGTTTGAAAATATTATGTATTTTAAGTAAAGGGATATATTTATAAATTATATATCTTTTAAAAATCATAAAATATAATATAAAATATTAAAAAGTTAAAATACAAGATATGAACCGAAGCATCATGGAGTCCGCCTGTACCATGAATCTTTGCTATTAGTGGGGGACTTTTATTTTTTAATTTTTCATTATCTCCTAATTCACATCACATATACCTTATTGTTTGGTTGCCGGACTCTATTTAACAAAAGTTGAGCTAGTGTAAAAAACAACAAAGTTTATTTGGAATTTTCTTTAAAAGAAAAAAAAAAAGGATTATTTTGGAAATTTTATATTTATTAATTATGTCATGTGATTACAAAAATGTATGGATTCCAATTAACCTTATCTTTAACAAATTAAGTCAATTTGATAACGATTTAATAAATTATACTCATTTGATAACTATTTTGATTTTAATTTTATATGTCTTTCTTTTCTAGTTAAAAATAATTGAATTTTCAATTATTCTAAATAAATAAGTTATATATATATATATATATATATATATAATTTTAAGAAATTCAATTAGTTTTTAAAACAAAAGTTGTGAGTAAATAATAGAAAATAATTGAATTCTCAATTATTCTAAATAAATAAGTTATATATATGTGTGTGGGTAATTTTAAGAAATTCAATTAGTTTTTAAAACAAAAGTTGTGAGTAAATAATAAAACATACAAATTTATGAGTTAAGTGGTACTTATAAACTTAATTTAAAAATAAAAATTTATTAAAAAAAAAAAACTACAGTCATACAGCAACTATTTAGTTTTTTGTTAAAAAAAATTAAGCATATTTCCTTCCATTTCTTATAATATTTTTCATCTTTTGTAAGTAAAAATAGTTGAAATTTTGTAGCCAAATTCTAAAAGAAAAACAAGTTTTTAAAAATTACTTGTTGTAGTTTTAAAAATTTGAATTGATTTTCTTAAAATATTTGTAGAAAGTAGATACCAACAAAAAAAAATGTTCATAAATTTAATTTTCACAAAAAAAAAAAAATAAATAATCAAATCAAACCAAACAAGGGATTAATAATTACTAAATGATTTTTTATAATATGCGGGTCGGAGAATGGACACTCTTACTTTATCAAGTTGAGCTATACTTATATTAGCTATTAAATGGAATTTTTATGTCATATTAGCTATATCATTTTGGGAAAATTGTCATAAATAATATTTTTAAGTTTCCATATTTCAAAGTTAGCATCATTTTTTAAAACCGGTTAAAATAGTTTTTGCTGGTCCACATCGGCCAATATTGACCTTGAGATTTAGATGAATGCTTAATTTTTTCTAACTTATCAATTGTTTTGGTTTCTTGTTATATCTTATTAACACCAATATTATAAGCATTTTTTAAAATATTATATAATATTCCAAAATTTCATACTAAATCTTATATCTTTTCAAGTGTTGTTGGTTATCTTTATCAAATATTATATCAAATTCTTAATGATTTTTCAAATCTTTAGCCCAATTTACCTTCCATTTTCAAAATTTACATATAATTTTTTTTTGGATTGATCTTAAGTAATTCGATTGTGATTTTTAAATTTTGAAAAATATCAAATTTTGATATGAATAATATATAGAATATCGACATTAATTTGCCCAATAATTCATCGAAAAAGTCCAAATATATAGAATCTCGGTGTTAATCTTGCCCGAAATTAATTCCGAGATTTATATACTTCCGAAATCTTACTTAATTTTTTTTTGCCAAATTTAATCTTTTCCAAAATTAAAAAACTGCAACCACAAATTTTTTTTAAAAAAGAAAAAAATTGCTAATTTTAGATATGAAGACTTGAAATCGCTATTTCTAACTATTGAATTTTCAAGGACTATTTGAGACCGATTTAATAAATTTGGATATTTCTTCGAAATGAAAATATATTTCGCGTAAATTACTCGCTGACCGCTTAAATGTTGTTTTATATATATATATTAATATATAAACTAATTGGTTATTTATTCTTCAAGAAGTTAAATATTTATTGAAAAATAACGATACTACAAACTTATATATTAGGTAAAGACAAAACGCCACTACTATCTCTAAGAAGGAAAGAAAAACGTCAGACCCAAACAACTTTAGGTCAAAACGTTAGAATTCAACATGTCAACTAATTAAAGTGATAAGTTATCCCCATTTTTTTTTTCAAATATTTAAAATGGTAGCATATAAATAACATTTTGTTTCCTATTTTAGACTTTGTGTATGAATAAATGTGTCAAGTGATGACATTATTAACATTCAATAATGGTGTGAATTTTTCAACTTTTGAATAATGTAACCAACCCAACTATAATAATAGTATAGTTGTTGTTGCCGTAAATGGAGGGCACCAAACACCAAACTTAAACTAAGTACAAAGTATACGTAGTAATTTAACTTAAACTCAATTTGTGGTATCGTTAAAGATTTTAGTTTTGTACATGACTTTGTTATTTAACAATTAATAAAACAAAATGCAATAAAAGGTTAAAAAAAAAAAAAGCAAAAACATTATATTTAATCCTAACAAAAAGAAAACTTATATCACTCATGTCATGGTCATATAAAACATCCAGACCATGTCACTAATACGTAAGTAAACTTTGGAGTAGAAAAGATTTTGTGCTATTTTTTCGATCATCTCACAAACAAATTAAGCCATCCCTATACCAATCTAAAATATTTATTAAAAAAAAAACAAATGTTTGACTAATAATCAAGATAATAGTAATAATAACCTGTCAATAGAAATCTTCTACATGTATATTTGACCACTAGTAAAATGTCTATCAGTGACAAACATGACATTTTGCTATATTTGTAAACATTTCTAGCAATTTTGTCATATAAAACAATTACCCTAAAAACTATTGAATTTTAGATAAATAAAGGAAAACAACTTACTACTAATCAATTTTAAGGGGCTAATAATTTTTTTTTTCTCATTGTAATAAATACTTTTTTATTTCATTATAAATATTTTAATATCGTGAGGTTGTAATGTAATAAATTATGTGATTTAGTATGATTCAATGTGTAAAGACCAAGAAAATGGGAAGATCAATATGGTGAAGCCTTTTGATTACTCAAACAAATTTACATTTGAAAGTTGAGGTGAGGCTACAAAACCTAAAGTGGCATTAAATGAGCTTAAATATAAATACAGCACCATGTGTTTGAAAAGCAAAACCAATGCCGTTGGATGAGTGAGCCTCCAATGGAAGCCATGCACCTTTTTTAAACTCTTAAATTTAATAAATGTCCAATCAAATTACATCTTCTCCATTATTTTTCCCCTTCTTTGTTTTTTTTTCCCTTGCCTTTTACTCTAATGAAATTAAATCCTTACTCACTTTAAGTGAACACACATCATTATCATTATCATTCTTATATTTTCGATTAAAAGACTTTTTTAGACAATTTTATCCTCTATTAATATGGTTGATGTTTTAAACAATATCATTGCTTTTGTTTTTGTTTTTTTTTTCTTTGTTTCATTCATTCTGTTACGAAATTAACAATTAACGAATACAGACAACATAAAATAATAGAGTAGTGTGTTAGTTGCATTCACAAGACAGAAAAAAAAAATTATTAGAGAGAATGCTACAAAATTAGGTATCAAATTGGCACCTTTAGATTTAGAGAGGTTATATATAGTGCGCTCCTCTAGACCCTAGAGTCATAATCATAAATAGGGTAATTACATTTGGTAGCACTTTTAGCGATAATGATTAAGTGTATAGTAACATTTTTAAAAAATTGCAAATATAACAAAATTTATCAATGATAAACTTCTATTAGTGATATAGTCTATCATCGATAGACTTTGAAAGCAAAATCTAAATCTTGCTATATTTGCAATTTTTTTTTATTTTTTTTTATTTTTTGCATTATGTTATATCTGCAAATACTTTGAACTCGATTGTTATATTTGCAATTGCCCCTTATAAATAATTAAATAATGTCAAATACAAATTTAACTTAACGAGACCCTACACTAGGTTGTTCAAGGCATTCAACATATTCATATTGGAATTGGTACTATATTAATTATCAAATGAAACAAATAGTCTTTTCCTAAACAATATTGTATGGTTGAAAGTCACAGTAGATAGATTGTGAATTTACATTCAAATATGAACAACATTATGCACTATGTGTAATGATACATTTTTACATACTAGAATAGAATCACTTTATTTCATGACAAATATCTCATGAATTAATTATTATGTCATTTAACTTCTATGGATAATATTAATTAATTAATTATATGGTCATAAATTTTGCATCTTATCAATTATGATTTATGAATGGCATTGATGTGAATATATGTATTTTGGCTAATTTAGAAGAGTTTATGTTGTCAACAATTTCATAGCATTGTTTTATTATGCAGGTGTTTATGTAGCAAATACAATTGCTTTTGATTTGTTTGTTAGTTACCAACAAAATTGAATCTTGATTGTGATATGTTATCATTTTGTTTGACTTTACATACCATAAAAGATTCACTGGCTAAATTATATTATGAAGAGAAAAAAAAAAAGTTTTGAATTATAAAAGTAGTCTTGAACTTTGAGTTTTTAAAAATACAACTTTCTTGATTATATATATATATATATATATATAAATGTAATTAAAATTGATTTTTAGAAACTTATTTATTTTTGGGAAAACAAGGGATGTAAGGTTTGGGCCGCCATGCTTACAGACTGGACCTACCAAAGGGCCCATAGACTATGGTTTGGTGTTGGCCTATCGGCTACCGGCTACCGGCTACCGCTATTATTTTAATTTATTTATTAACGAGTTTCTATTTATTTGTCTCAAGACTTGATAAAATATATATTGTATTTCAAATTTTCAATCAACAATTGCAAATTACATCATTATAGTTTGAAATCGATTATTATACTAATTGAGTAGGAATGTTTGGAATTTTTTTTTAAAAAAGAATTCCAAAAATAGAGTGGGGGAGAAAGAAATTTGAAAAATGGGGTTATGAAATCGTGGATCCGGTCCATGATTGCCAGTGAATCCTGTACGTGTGTCAGCAAACTTCAGCGGGGCAGTCTGCATGCAGAGCATGCATTGACCGAACTCGTGGACGGGGTCCACAATTTCGGTAATCGTGGACTGGGTCCACGAGTTCCCTTCTTTAAATCTTCACCGGCCGATCACCATCCTCATTTCTCTCATTTCCACCATCTTCATTCCTCTCTTTTCACTCTTCATTTCTCTCCTCATGTCTCTCCTTTCACTCTTCATTTCTTTCCTCATTTCTCTCATTTCTCTTATTTGAGTTCTCGTTTGTCATTGTCGCTGTCATTTCTCTTCTTTTTTTCATTCTGCCGCCGCCGCCGCTGCCAGTACCACCGCTGCTACCGCCGCTGCCGCCATATACGTATGCATATACATTTTCCTTTCTAATTATCTTATAAATATGCAATAGTTATATACGTTTTGTTTTGCATGAATGAATAAATTTGTATATGTATACCCTATTTTTTGAGTTTTTTTTTTTAAATAACATTATTCTTTAAAATACCCCTTTTGCATGCATGAATAAATTTAAAAAATTTAGGTTTTAGTATTGATTATTATTCGGTGTTTATTGTTATAAGAATAATTATTGGTAAATAATGTGGTGGGAAATTAGTTATATTGGGTAGTAAACTCGTGGACCAGGTCCACGAGTTTATAATTTTGGGTAGATTTAGACTAACTTTTCTTTTTAACCTTGTAAACGAATTTAAATATGTCGTTTCGTCCAGAAGATTTAGTTATTATTGAAGCTGGAAATTGTGCGGATAGTGACATTGATGTAGAAATTGATGAATTGTTTGGAGAAGGAAATATAGAAAATGAAAATGAGTTGGTTCAGTCGGAGATATTTACACAAATAAAATGGGAAATTACTGATTCAGTTTGCAAGGATCAACCTTGGAGGAAAGGGGAAAATGTACAGATAACTCTAGTATAATACAAAAAGGAATGTTGTGTAAAAAAATATTGTGTGACTGAACATTACCAAGTATCAGTGGTAGAATCGAACCAAGATATTTGGTATGTGCGATGCAAGCAATGGGATGAAGGTTGTAGGTGGAGGTTGCGTGCATGTCGGCGCAAAATCCATGGGATGTTTGAAATTACTAAACTTGGAGAGAACTATACTTGTTTATACACAGAATTGATACAAGATAATGCACAACTTGATTCTAATTTCATGAGCATTGAAATTCAAAATTTAGTTAGAGCTGATCCTAGTGTGTCTGTGGCGGTACTACAAGAAGCACTTAAAAAACAGTACAGATATAACGTCAAATACAGACGTGTGTGGGAAGCTAAGAAAAAAGCTTTGATTGCAGTCTTCGGCGATTGAGAGAAATCGTATTCAGAACTTCCGTACTGGTTGAGTGCTGCGGTGCACTACAATCCTGGTACACGAGTAGATTGGCATTTTCTCCCTTCTGATGTGCCTGGTAAAACTATATTTGGTCGTGTTTTTTGGGCATTCGGTCCTGCAATTGAAGGGTTTAAGTACTGTAGGCCTTTAATTCAAATAGATGGAACCCATATTTACGGAAAGTATAAAGGAAAATTGCTCACTGCTTTGTCTATTGACTCGAATGGGCATATATTTCCTCTTGCATTTGCTATTGTTGAAGGGAAAAATACATCTAGTTGGTCATGGTTTTTGTGGGCATTGCGCGAATATGTTACTGACCAAAAAGGGATTTGCTTAATTTCGGATAGACACAGAGGGATCATTGCAGTAATTAACAATGAGGAAATTGGCATCGTTATTGTTTACGTCATGTTGCGAGTAATTTCAATTCCAAATACAAATCAAAGCAACTTAAAGATTTGGTGTTTAGGGCTGGAAATCAACACCAAAGACGTAAGTTCATTCGAAACATGAAAGAGTTAAAGAAATTGAACCCTGAGTGTCTTGAATATTTTTCTGATATAGATTTGAATAAATGGACGCAATCACACGATAATGAGTATCGCTTTGGGTGGATGACAACCAATGCAGCTGAATGTTTGAATGAGGTATTTAAAGGAGCTAAAATGCTACCGATCACATCGATTGTTAGGTTAACATTTTATCGGACAATCTTATACTTTGAACGCCATAGACAAGAAATAAGTGAAGCACTCGATCGTGGGGACATGTACATAGAATATGCCATGAGAAAGCTTAAAAGGTGGGAGAAACGAGCAACTGCACATACAGTGATGTTAGTTGACAGGGAAACACAAAGTTTTGAAGTTCGAACTGGCATCAGTATAGTTTCTCCCTACAAAGGCCAAAACATACAAGTAGTGTGCCTGAAAGAGGGGACTTGTTCTTGTAACAAGTGGCAGTCGTTCAAGATTCCATGCTCTCATGTAATTGCAATTTGTAATTACATGCGTTTGTCATACGTGCATCTGATTGATGAATACTATAAATTGTCTCGTTTAAAGTTATGCTATGAATGTCGCTTCCATCCAATACAGCACCCTGACTATCGGCCAAAGTTATCATTTACGAAAGTGCATCCTAATGCAAACTTATTAAGGGAGCATGGTAGACCCAAAACTTCGCGAATTCATAATGAGATGGATTGGCGCGAGGCAGGCACGAAAGTTCGATATGGGATATGCAAGGGATCAGGGCATAACAAGCGTACCTGTCCACTCTGCAATTTAGGAGCTTCATCTTCGAGTCATTCATAGTTTAGCAAGCAATGTATTTCGTTTATTTAACATTGTAATGAATTTTGTTTATTAAACATTGTAATGTATTACATTTATTTAACATTGTAATGTATTTCATTTATTAAACATTGTAATGTATTTCGTTTATTTAATATTGCAATGAATTTGGTTTATTTAACATTGTAATGTATTTCGTTTATTTAACATTGTAATGAATTTTGTTTATTTTAACAGTGTTGAATATGGATCCTGGTCCATCTAACCCTGTTCAGCTATATCTTCAAAACACTCACCGATCACAGACAGTATGGGATAATGCATCTACCGTGGTACTATGTTGTCGGAGAAGAGAGGCAGTTTCCCAGCATACTATACCGTTCGATGAACGTATAATGCCTTATCTACAACAGGCCGGTTTTATTGGGGTTGCACAAATTGGATTCATACAGTTGGACTGACACCTCATTACTGCTTTAGTAGAGCGCTGGAGACCGAAGACCCACACATTTCAGTTTACAGAATTGTCTTCTGATGCCGATGACGTCAGTATACAGAGGTATGCATGAGCATATATTATGCAGCTTATCGGAGGCTTTCTGTTTGCTGACAAGTCCAACACGTTGGTGCACTTAATGTTCCTCTCACTACTGACCAGTTTTGAGCAAGCTGGTAATTATTCGTGGGGTGGTGCTTGTCTTGCATGGCTGTACAGAGAATTATGTCGAGCCAGTCATGCACAAGCTTTGGATATAGCAAGCTCACTGATACTACTTCAAGTATGGGCCTATGATCGATTTAGCATTGTTGCACCACAAGTCCAATTACAACCTCCCGAACATTTCATAGGACGTCCACTCAGTGCCAGGTATTACTTTCGGTATATATTAATTTCTTTATCAATACAATTAGCAAAGTATTTAATTGTTTTATATCCATGTGATAGATGGAGCGGTGTATTAGCTGCATCTGAACAATCAGTAAACATGTTGCTGGTATATCGCTCAATTTTTGACCGTTTGATGAAAAATCAGGTAATAATAAATATGTTGCATATAACTGAATATTACATATGTTTTTAGGTTCTAATTATTCTTGTACATGGTTTCAGATTAATTGGACGCAATATACACCACATGTTATGTCGTTGTTGCCTGATTACTGTCATGATGGACAAGACATTTGGTTGACGGTCAGCCCACTTATATGCTTTCACATCGTAGAGTGGCATCAAGCAGATCGAGTGTTGAGACAATTTGGTATGCGGCAAACAGTACCGACGTTGTGTAATACACTCCCTCAACTACACCAAATCGATTTAAGAGGTAAACACGACCAAAATTGGCGTCAAATTCATGCAGAATATATACATTTTGGCGTGCACGTCATGGCCGCTGTGCACAAGGAGAAATAATAAACGAGTCGGATGTGTCTAATGACTATTTGTCCTGGTACAACTCTATCACAAGAAGATTTATTACACCTGACGGTGCCTACTATTACTGCATGGTAAGCATTTTATTATGTAGTGTTTTTCAATTACATGCTAAGAATATTCTTTTATACTCTTTTTTTTTTATCGTGCAGAATAATTTTGTCCACGATGTGCACAGTTACTCCTTAGAACACAATTTACCAGAGTTGAGTTCAATGTGTGAGCAAAACATGGTAAATGTTGAAGAAATCATTCAACATACAAGGAGGCTCAATGTTGCTGATACTGATCGAAAACGTATTCGTCGTGGACGACAGAGACAACGTGACGAAGGTGTTCCAGAGCAAGCCGATGACCAGGAACCTCCCATATTACAACCAGACATTGCATCCGGTTTTGGCCATCAACAGGAATATTATGGACACGATGAATTTCCATCTGTCGTCACCCAACAGGATATCGACGATGTAATCCACCAGCAACAACAAATTGAAGTGCCTGTGCCTCGTCGTGGACAACGTGCGCGAAGAAGACCACCATGTGGCACTTGATTTGTATGTTAAATTTTCTGATTTGTATTAACTTTTTATCTTTACTAAATGAATTAATGATTTTCCATTACATTTTCAAAAATTAAGAATCAATGAAACTAAACAATAATTGATGAACACAAGTAATAAGCAAAATTTCATTTAAGTGGGTAATTAATTAATTAACTTATTTATCATGGGAAAAAAATCGGACGATTTTGGGAAAAAGAACGGGGGTAAGAAGTCTTTTTGATCAAAACTCGAACCATAAATACTATCCGAAATAATGAAGGGTGCTTGATAATATTCCATTCCTTGAAAGCCTGTGAATACTAGAGCTGAAACGGTAGCTACTAAAGCGTAAACTGCTCGTTCCTCCTTCCCCGCGATTTTAGCATGATACTTGGTGTGGTTGAGGCAAACTCGTGGACCGGGTCCACGAGTTTGGTCAACACTCGTGAACCCGGTCCACGACTTACTTACACAACGACCGCAACGTAGCAAAGTTGACTGAAATCGTGTACCGGGTACACGATTTCACCACTCCAATTTACAAATTATTTTCCAAACCACCCTATTTTTGCCATTAGTTTCTAAGCCATCCTATTTTTCGAAATTTTTTTTAAATAACATTATTCTTTAATATACCCCGAATGTTTGAGGTCATATTTAATGTCTTTTTAAGTTATGTGTAACATGTGTTTGAATTCAGATAAAGATACATGTCACAATTTTGTTTTATTTGTTTTAAAAAATCAACAAATGTGTTGTAAGTCATATTCAACATTTCACTTCAAGAAAGGTATAATATATATCATCCCATCACTTAGATTTCTGTAACCTATTTTTGTATTGCGAGTTTGTGGTTTATAAATGTATAATTTGTAAGTAAAATTTGGAGGAGTTTGGACTGGTTAATTTGTAATTAGGATCGGTAAATTCATGTACCCAAACGTAATGTTTTAACTTTGATATATAAAGGAGTTTCTTAATTGAGTTATATATAGTTGTTTTCAAATAATAAAATGAGTCAACTTATTTACATATTTTAAAAATGTTATTGTCTTGTCCTTTAAAATAATTATTCATATAGGTCACCAAAATGAAAAAAACAAATTTTATTATTATTAATTTTTTCACGTTCAAACCATTTAGAATCGATGCGGAATTAAATAAAGAATTTTCAAATACATTGGTAATTTAAAATAAATCAGTTGATATATATTATGCAGCTGTTTAACAGTAATTATGGAATTGAGAGATTAAACTACATCAACATTTGAGATTATAATTATATATATATATATATATATTTTTTATTTAGGTATACTAAAATTGACAATATAAGTAAAGTTAGAGTACACTCATAAAAAAGACAATTCTAATGCTTTCAGTTTACAGTACAATGAAAAAAAAAAAAAATCAGTTTAGTTTCTCAAACAAAATTTTGTTTGTGAAAAGTAATACACTTTGATGTTAGTCACATGTAAAAGTACTCATTTGACTCCAGAACGCGTGTGATGGTCTGACATTCCACGAAGTTTTGTTCCTTCCTCTCGCTTCTTCAATCTATTCTCCTCATCAAATCTGCAATATTTTCCTTTGACTTTTCCCTTCTATAGGTCTCACTCTGATTCATGAGTGAGAAAAAAGTTGCAACCAGTGAGCGAGAAGGAGGAGAGAAGAGAATGCAAAGAAGAAGAAGGCGGCAAATGTAGGGCAAAAAAAGCAAGCTGTAGCAAGCGAGTGAGAAGGAGGAGAATAGAATAGAAGAGAAGAGAAGAGAACGCATACGTAGGAACAAATTTGGGTGTAATTTTGGTAATTTCAAAAGAGGATGACGTAGTTAAGCAAAATGCTAAAAACTCTTTGTATTCAAAACGTAGGTTAAGCTATTTATACCATTTTTTTTTTAAATACTCTTACCATTAATTTTGGATGAAATTCATTACTAATTTGTTTTAAAAGTACTTATGTACTTTCATAAGTTTAATAATAAATTTAAATTTAAAAAAAAGTTAAAAAAATACTCTTGTTATTAAGTATGTGAAATTAAACCATCAAGGTTTGAAATTATAATTATTTAGGGGCTATTTTTGGGAGCCCACAATGGAATAAGTTTGGATTGTAAAGTAATCCAAAATGTATATTCGGATTGAACGTTTTGGGTCTGATTTGTAATATTAAACTCATTTCATTATGACAAATTTTAACCAAACTCTCTTTTTTACCATTATCGTTTCACGATTCTATTTTCATCTCGCCTTCGATACTTCATGCATTCCAACACTACTTTGATCTCCAATAATCTTAATTACAATCGTGCCTCCCAAACATCCCTTATAGTTTTATTCAATAAATAGTACAGTTAAAAATGTACATATATATATAGATAGATAGATATAATTCTAATGCTTTTAGTTTATTTTCCTCGAACAAATTTTTGTTTGTCAAAAAGTTACCAAACATTTATTGTCGAAGTGAGTTTATCCACAGTAAGTATGGACTCCTTCCATGGAGTTTCAAATTTCAAACCACAGTTATTGTAAACTTTAAGAAAAGAAAAAAAAGAAAGAAAAAGAAGACATTAATTAAAGAAAGAAGGAAATCAATGAAGTTGTTACAAATTAGAGGCAAGTGGGAGTTTAAAGTTTGTCCATCGTCGATTTTGTGTTTTCAAACAAAGATTTGGTGGAGTTGCATTTATTCATATTTCAATGTTCTAATTTGGGGTGAATTAGAATAACAATGCAGTTTTTAAAATGCAACCCCACCAAATCTCCGTTTAAAAACACAAAATCGAAGATGGACAGACTTTAAACTCCCACTTCAATTTAAACCCAAATTAATGAAAGATTTGAATGCTAAAAACCAACACTAATCCTTCAAACATATATAAAAATCAAACTCCCTCAAAAGTGTTGAGCAGACCACCAACCCAACAATCAATCAAAACCAAAAATGACGGTCACCACCACCCAACAACTCTTTGTTGTGTCTCTCATTTCTCTCACTCTCCTCACCACTGCAGTTTCGTATTCAGAAGCCCATGGCTTGAACATGAACGCCATTGACAGATGCTGGAGATCCAATCCATACTGGAGAAGAAACAGGCAACAACTCGCCGTTTGCTCGGTTGGTTTCGCTGGAAAAATGACCAACAACATGGGAAGAAATCTCATACGCTACCAAGTCACGGACCCTAGCGACGACCCTATAAACCCACGCCCAGGTACGCTCAGATACGGCGCCACAATGATCAAACCCAAAGTCTGGATCACATTCCCAAAAGATATGCATATTATGCTCAAGAAGCCGCTTCTCATTAGCAGCTTCACCGCCATCGATGGCCGAGGCGCCACCGTCCACATCACCGGGAACGCGTGTTTGATGGTGTTCAGAGCCACCAACATCATCATCCACGGCCTTATCATCCACCACTGCAGGGCTCAGACGGCGGGTCGAGTCATGGGCCCAAATTCCAAGATCATTTCACTTGGACACGTGGACGGTGATGCCATTCGTTTAGTAACTGCCTCCAAAGTGTGGATTGACCACAACACGCTGTACCGTTGCGAGGATGGGTTGCTTGACGTCACCCGTGGGTCCACTGACATCACCATTTCCAACAATTGGTTTCGAGATCAAGACAAGGTTATTCTTCTTGGCCACGATGACGGTTATGTTCGAGATCGGAACATGAGAGTCACCGTAGTCTATAACCATTTTGGACCCAATTGCAACCAAAGAATGCCAAGGTAATATACGGCCGCTTAAATTAGAACAAAATTTAAGGTATTTTTATATTTATTATATACTTTTATAAGACTATGAAATAATTGAGATTGGTAAATAATTATTAAGCATAATGTTAATGATAATACCCATTATGTAGGATCCGATATGGGTATGCACACGTGGCGAACAATTTATATCAAGGTTGGACGCAATACGCAATTGGAGGGAGCATGAATCCAAGCGTCAAGAGTGAAGCCAACCTTTTCATTGCATCAAAGTCAAAACAAGTAACAAAAATACTAATATAAATTAAACAGAGAATTTGGACTTTTTTTTTTTGGTGTAAACAATAAAATTGAATTGAAAATAGAGTTTTTATTATTAATGCAAATGCAGATTATATGGAGCACAGGGAAAGTAGAGGAGACGAAATGGAAGTTTCATTCAGTAAGAGACGTATTTGAAAACGGAGCTTTGTTCGCGCAAATCGGTAAGGGGAGAGGAGGTGTAAAGCCAAATTACAACGCCCAACAACGCTTTCCGGTTGCAGATGCCAAGTGGCTTAGATCATTAACAGGCTCTTCCGGGGCATTACGTTGCTCATCAAACTCAAAATGTTGACATATAACCACATCTAATTAGTTTCAACAATAATAACTTGTCTCGTCACGACCTTATAATTAATTTATAAATAAATGGACATCAAATATTTTGATCCACTAGAAATAGAGACAATTAATTAATCACTACTTTTTTGTTTTTAGTGTGCATTGCCGGACAATCCCACCCGATGGTCTGATGTACGCAATGCATTAATTAACACTTTAATGAATTATTGATACAATGTGCGTGGATTGGATATCATATAATAGAGTTGTAATTAAATGAAGTGATATTCAAAGACACACTTAATTAAGAAGGAGAAAGGGAAAAATTGATGAACACACTTAAACAAAGGAACCTTTAAGGATCGAAAGGAATATTGAAAAACAGAGAAGAAATTAAATAACTGTAAGGGCGGAGTATCAATGTCGCAGCACGCGCGGTGCCGACATTCTAAATATGGTGAATTAAAAGTATAGTAATAAATATGAAATATATATGATTAGTAGCGTCTTGCGAGAAGAACTTGGAGAATACGTATGATTATAGTAAGAGAGAGAGAGAGAGAGAGACAGAGAGAGAGAGAGAGTGTGGGTGATGTGTGAAGTTAAGAAGTAAAGGGCTTGTAAGAAACGTTTGTCCAAGAATCTGGAAAAGAGAAAGAAGAAAAGAAAAGAAGAAAGAAAGAAAAGAAAAGGATCCCCCCCGCCCCCCCCCCCC
>QLSR01000320.1:744402-760588 GCA_031780015.1 Citrullus colocynthis
TTTTTTTTTTTTTTTTTTTTTTTTTTTTAGTTGTAAGAAGATGTCTCTCACTTTTCACTTTATTCCATCACTAAAATCACCCAATGGATCTCTCTTTGCCCACGGGTTTCGTTCAACGTGTGACACATACAACTTACTCTTTCTAAAGTTTTC
The DNA here is from genome assembly GCA_031780015.1 of Citrullus colocynthis. Classification (NCBI taxonomy): domain Eukaryota; kingdom Viridiplantae; phylum Streptophyta; class Magnoliopsida; order Cucurbitales; family Cucurbitaceae; genus Citrullus; species Citrullus colocynthis. The sequence continues at coordinate 744,556 of QLSR01000320.1, forward strand.
ACCATTAATTACATTCCTCTATTTGATATCAACTTATCTTAGATCATGCTTAAACAAGTTGAACCATGCTAAGTTTAAGTGTAACAGTTAGTGAATCAAAAGCTGATATTACAAATACAAAGCAGAAGAAAAGAGAGATGAAAATTGCAAGTGTTTTTGTTTTTGTTTTTCTTTATTGGGTTGCAGGATTCTTACGCCTTGTGTAGAGTATTCAAGAAAAATGGAATATGTTCGGAAGTGGAAGAACAATTAGTAGGTGGCCAAAGCAGCAGCTTATCATTTATGGAGAACTCAAACTCAACATCACATTCACAAACTTTGGTCAATGATTACGAAACTTTATCACCTGATATTCTGATGGCAGCTTCATCTTCTTGTGTGGAGGAAGAAGAAAAGGACGATTCATGGATGCAATTCATTACAGAAGATGCATGGTGTGCTTCCAATTCATCAGCCATCGGCCTCGACGACCTCTCTCACTTGACTTTCACCAATTGAAACTCATATTGCTTCCTAATAATTTTATAGATTTAATGGTCCGTATATTTTTTCTTTACTATAATAATTTATACGAACGACATGTATCTCTCTCTCTCTCTGCATATACATACATATATATATATATATATATATATACATATATACATATATATATATATATATATAATTATACATATACATACAAGTTGATGGGATTGGGAAGAAAGAGTGAGGAGAAGGGTGGTGAGATTTGTCAATTTCCATCTGTAGATTATGTATTTTGGATTGTGGGTGTGGTTGGTGACTTCTGTAGGGTCGAATTTAATCAAGTAGAAACAAGACCTCTATGGAATATATTTTGATTTCACCTTTTGCCGGTGAATTATCTCTCATCTTTGGCCTCTGGGTGTTACTTCAATAAAAAGAACATCATATATATACTCATTCCTTTCCCCTTTTTTCTATTTTCTAAAGCTATCCATAATTTCCACAAGCAACAAACACTTCCTAATTGATCAGTTGACAGGGGCTCATTTGCCAGTTTCACAAGATCGTCCACCAGCCATCTCGAACACTGCTGAGATTGGTCTGTGTGGGTAGAATTTATAACAACTTATTCACTCCACATATAAGTTCAGCCATTAGCATGAAATCCTTGAGGATTTTTCCATGCTTAGCACCTTCCATAATTTAAGACTCACCCAGTTGGCTTTTGAGGAATCTGTAGAAGGGTTATGATGAGCAATCTTTAGAAATGCTGGTATGTCACAAGGCTATAACATTACCTTGAACGAAAAGAGTAGGGCACGTGAAATTGGCTGGAATCAGTCGTTTGCATACTTTTGTGCATTATTCAAATCTTCCATTTCTGGAATTCTGTTGAGCTTAACATGAAGGAGCTTGCATTTCTATGGCCACCACCTCCAAATTCCTGAGAAATGGAAGAAAATCATAGCCATTACACTCATGATTGATTTAATGTTTAATTTCAAAAGATAAGAGGGAGTATTATTCAACCTGTGAGATGCTAGTTGTGTCTTCGTCGTGCACACTTCTAAGACTTATTTTCAACACCTGGTCATTCCCAAGTGCAGGGACTCGGTATACAACAGCCCCAATGCCTCTACAAGAATACAAGCAAATGAAAATAAACTGCAAAGGTGACATTTAAATTGAGGAGAAAATGAAAACAATCAAATTGTCAAGAATTCAAGACAGAAAGGAAGATGGATTGATGTACTGTTTGTTTAAAAACCTCCCTATCATTTAAATGAAGCTAGATCTGTTCAAAATGACTATTTAAGAATGTGTTTTTAAGTATATTTTCAAGTATTTAAAAAGTCATTTCAAACAACCCCTTAATTATGATGACAAATAGGTGGATATAACAATATGCGCTCATACTAATAATCCAGAAGGTGCACATAAAAGGCCAGCCCAATGAAGCCCAATGGAGCCCAACGAACAAGAACGTAAGATGACTACATATTTAAGAGTGAGACTCGAAAGCTTCACATGACAAAATCAACAGAATCATCAGAGAACACAACAAGAGCAAATAATAAGAAGAAAAGGAGAACAAACATTGCAAAAAGTTCAGGTGAAGGAATAATGATCAATGCAGATACCATTATACTGTAAATTCTCCCCAGGGCAAAATACAAGGAAAGAAACTAGAGAAGAAGAGGTACCAACTATCTTGGCCAATGAACTGCGCATATTGTATTACCGTCTCAAAATAAGTAACCATAAGGTATCTCCTTACCGTTACTGACATTCGATAAGCAAAATATAGCCTAGAGGCTTACACTCCAGCTGATAGTAGAGAGCTGGTTCTCCCTTCTACCACTACTACTTTCTATTACAAAAAGCATAAACGCTACTGAGTACTATCCTTTATTATATATACTGACCACTCTCACTCCCATACATTCTCTCGGTGGTCCCCGTCAATCCTAACGAACTTTCACACTGTGTTCCCCTTTTTATCGTTACAGGCATACTTGAAGAGTATTGGGGGCCTCACATTAACATCTATAGGACTATGAGATGAAAATCTCATTCTAGGGGTGATAATTAATTTTAAACAGAACACTGCCATAGATTGTAAAAATGGTTTCAAAATATAAATATAAGAAGCAATATTTTTTTCTGGACAAGATAACAAAGGTGTAGTTAAGATTATATAAGTAGAGCAGTTGTCATACCTTAAATTTAAGTTTTGACTCTTGGTAGCCAATTGGTGTCCTAATTCACTCCTTAGTTCTGAAATAGAATCTGCATCAACAGCCTATTGGGGGAGGAACAAAATTAGAGAATATAAGAGGTTCTTTATTTCAGACTATTTCTTTATCTTGATTATTTTCCAATTTTCAGCTCCACTCTTCTTAATAATTTAATGAGCACAAAAGAGCATGGACTATAAAATGCAGTAATAATGAAGCTCATGACCAAGAGCAAAGACCTCAAACACATTAAGTTACTTGAATTCAGAACCACTATCTGAAAAAAAAAGATTAACCAAGCCAACATAACAACTACTCGTTTAATTAATAATTCAGACAACATGATAAATAACATCTAGTTTCAAGTTTCAATTCAGTTAGAAAGATGGATAAAAGATAACAAAAGCGAGATTAGTGGACATACCAGACAACGTCCAAAAGGTCCACCGCCGAGTGTAATGCTATATGATTGATTAAGGACATTGTCTATTAATTTTTGTTTGTGTGATAAACTCGCTATTCCTTGACTAATCATATCTTCCATATCCAGAGATAGTAACTGCAAAAACACATACTCCTTAATCATCTCTAGTGCTATAGATACATTGTGGTCATCCAAGAGAATGGAAACATTCTACAATAGAAAGGGGAAGGATGCAATGTAATGTGCTCTCTGGTTGGAATAAAATCAGAATGGAGGAAGGACGCCCAAAAGTTCTAGTTTTCCATTTGACAAACAGTTTATGCATTCATTTTCATCAGGATCTTCATTGAAAATTTAGAAAATAAACACATGATAGAAAATCGTAAGTACATTTTCCTCAAGAGATTGAAAAGCTTAGCATTCTTGCAACTCAGTGTCATTCTAATCAATCTTGCTGCATATGAGATAAAATAAACCGTCAAACCATCTATGTTACCTAGAAGCCATCAAAATTTTACAACATTGTGCTGCATTGTCTAACTAATTTGAATTCTTCAAAATTTTCATAGTCCAAGCAGAAAGAAGTTTGAACAGCTTCGCATCCTCAGGTATCAGAAAAACAGAAAAATATCAGAGCAAGAACAATCTCACAACACACAATGATACTGGAGAAATTACCTGATCAAATAAGTTGGGATTCAAGACGGCATCAAATTCAATATTCAAATCTTTCAAACCACTGCTTAGAGCTTTACTATTTGGAAGACACCACTTCCAGAGATCCCCATCCTCAACGTATTCATAAAGTCTCCTCATGCGCTCAAATTCATTCAGCACTTTGTGATGGCAAGAAGAAGAAGCAGCATCAAAGTCGCCGACAGCATCTTGTATTAGCTTTTGTTTGAAATAGTCAAAAGCTATTGTAGCTCCACTTCTCTGAATATCTATAACTTTAATCACGTTTTGACCAAATGAAGACTCATGAGTGAGCTTTTCAAGAGCCGTCTTGTGGTGGTCCAGTACTATCACTCTGACCATACATAAATAAGGGAAAAAGAGAACATTAAAGTAGAGATACACAATTTCCAAGCAACCATAATAATTTCAAATTCCATTACATTACAGACACCAATTCACCAACAGAAATATCACATTCGTATCAACCCTTTCCCTCCCAATCCCAGATTGCAGAATTAACGAATAACAAGATCAGAAAAACCTGTTAACTTTAGAAGAGAGGTCCTGAACAAATCCAGAGGGCCCCACAAAATCCAAAAGGTAAACGTCGGCGATTTGATGCAGGGGAAGCTGGTCAGCTCTGAAAGAAAACAAGTGAAAGGTGAAGATTAGTGTTTAAGAAAGAAGGTGGAAGGTGAGTGGAGGAGAAAATGTGACCTGAGGGGATTGTAGACGGTATTGGGGAAAAAAAGAGGGGGTGGTCGATGTAGAGAAGCGGCGGAGAAGTAGAGGTGAGCGGCCAGAGCGGCGAAAGCACCGTCGGGACAGGGATAGTGATAAAGCACCGCCGTAGATTTTGTGGTTATGGAATTCATGATAGAAGCAACTACTAAACCCCACAATTTCCTGTTCTTCCCACCAATCTCTCCATCTTAAGATTCCAAAATATTTTGTGTCTTCCAACCAAACTATACTTTTTTTCACTGCTTACTCCTGTGCTCCCTTGTTCTTCTTTTTTTCTTTCACCATTTTTTTTTTTTTTTTGGGATAATTGCCTGCACAAGCGATTACAAAAATCTATTGTAAAAAAAAAAAAAATTTAGTAAGAGTAGTGATTAGGTCCTGCGAATTTTAACAATTTTTTTTTTTTTTTAAATTAGGTACGACAAACAACATAGGCTCAATAATAGATAGCTAGATTATGTCACAATCTAACTTCGAGATAGTAGATTATGACCCTACTTATAGATACATTGACACAAAGACAATGGGCCAAGAGAAGTGTCGTAACGTCACCGAGGAGGGACCCTACTTGTAGAGACACTGTAATAGTGGCCAGTGTTGACACAAAAACAAAGGGCCAAAAGAAGTGTCCTGACCACCGAGGAGGGACCCTACTTGTAGAGACACTGTAGTGACCACCGTTGACACAAAGACAAAGGGCCAAAAGAAGTGTCGTGACACCACCGAGGAAGACGGTGCATCATCCATCACACCAAGATAAGTGGACAAGCATGTCAAATTGAGCAACAAGCAAGAAGACAAAGCATCAATGTCATCAGGTGAAAAGCTTAGTGGGATCCAAATGGGACCTTGGGCCATGACCTTGAAAGTCGGAATTACGTTGCAAGTTTGGACGAGCGACTCTAAGGTTAAATCCATATTGATGTAATATGAAAGCACATCAAATTTCATGTCAGTTGGAGTTTAGACAAGCATTCTACACTCAGTGAGTGACTACTCGCCACTTTTTGCATATGCATGGGTGTTAAAAGAGGAAAGTTAGCAGGGAGGCATGGTGTTAGCTCTCCACCACTCCTAGGCCCAGTGGTCTAAGTGAGCTATCTCATTGCACATGAGTGTCATGGTGAGCGTTGCAATGTCCTGGGCGTCTTCCAGCTTAATTATATAATTAAATAAATGTTGGGGTTGTAAAATATTAAAGTTAAAGGTTAAATGAATGTTATAGTCAACAAAATTTATATATTATATATTGTAGAATTCTATTCGGTTTCAAATATACTAAAAATATTATAATTAAAATAATATATAAACACACATATTACGAAATTTAATACTCGTGATTGGTAGAAAGGTGAGAATGATTACTTGTGGGGATGAGAAAATAGGAACAAAAACGAGAGAAACAAGAAACGACTATAGTTATCAAACAAGTTCATTTCTTAAAAAATGAGAAATAGAGACGGGAAATAGGAAATGGGAACGTTATCAAACGGGCCCTTGGTTTTCCCTTTTGTCCTGATTATGGAGATATTTTAAGTATCACGTTTAAATCATTAAATAATTTCAATTTTTTAAAAAGAAAAAACATTCAAATTAAAAGATAATAAAAAATGATTTTTTTAAAAAAAATTCTTATAACATAGATTAAACAAATATAATATTTTAAAATCTTAAAAGATTTTATCTTTTTATATTATTTATTTTATTTTTTGAAATTTTATTTTAGTTTAATGTGATTAAAGTAATATGATATTTTAAAATTTTAAAAGATTTTATTTTTAGTTTTTTTTTTGTCTCATCAAATTTTTAAGATTTTTAAAAATATAAAATATCAAGAGATTCGGTATTATTAACATCAAAAAAGCACATACAAGTGAAAATCAATGACAATCTATATTTGATTGGTTTAATCATTTATTATCTCTAGTATTTGATTTAATTAAAAAAGAAAAAAACTCATATACTTGAAAAACAAATCTGAGATTTTAAAATCCTAAAAGATATGATCTTTTTATTTATTTTATTTTTTTGGAATTTTATTATAATTTAATGTCGATTAAAGAAATGTGTATATATTTGGTTATAAAAAACATACCATTCACGTGAATAATTAAAATTCATATTTGAGTGGTTTAAAATTTGGTTATCTCTAATATTTGATTTAATATCCAAAATTTAACATTAAAAAAATAACATTTTAGAATATTATCTATACTAATATCAAATTATGATTTGAAACTTAAATTTTTTATATAAATAGCCAACTTCAACCACCAATTTTTACATTAGGTATTTCCTCTCCCTTTACTTTCTTTTCCTTTTAGAAATTTTGTCGTAAAATTTTATACCAAAATAGAAAATGATATTTTAGTTTAAATTAAAGTTTGAAATTAAGATATTTATGTCCAAATTAATTTAAAAAATATATAATATAATAAAATTATCATGAAATTAAAAAAAAAACGATAATTGGTTTAAGTTAAAGTTTAAAGTTAAGTAATTAAAGTTTAAAATTAAGAGAATAATCAAATTATCCTATTCAAATAAATAAAAAATTAAAAAAAGATTTTTGTTAAAATTTAATCTTTAAAATTAAGCTAATAAAAGCATTCAATTTTTCATATATATGTATAATAAATAACAATTAAGTTCTATTTTTAAACTTTGTAACAAGACAAGAAACATTTATTTTTTTCTTTTCTTCCTTTAATTGATAGTTATAGGACTATCTCGAGTAAATTCACATTTGAAATATTAAGTTAAATAATTTTTTTAAAAAAATCTAATTTAACCTGATTTTGAAAAATAGAAATAAAAAAAATTTACACTATCTATATCTAAATACTATCTAAAATCTAAGAGGGGCTCTGAAAAAAATAATTAAGAAGAATAAAATTTGACGTGGTTAAGACAAAAATAAAAAAATATAAAAAATTGCATACTATCTGTATCTGAACTCTATCTAAAACCTAAAAGGGTCTATGAAAAAATAATAATAGTAATAATAAAATCCAAAATTTAACGTGGTTACTAAAAATAAGAATAAAAAATAAAAAAATCTATATATTATCTATATCTAAACTTTATCTAGAATTTATTCATAAATGAATCATGCTCAATTCACTAGTAGATGAATTTCTTCCATAGCTTTAAAGCTATCAATTATTTTACTTAATTAGGTGACAAATTTAATAAATTCCAACAAAAAAATCTATCTATAGAGATCTCCTAGATACAGTAAACAATTATATATTATTCTTAAAAATATTCAAATATTTATTTTATTTAACATATAATAATATACAAATATTTTTCTTCAAATACTATGCATTTTATGGTAAAGTTTAAATCATTTGCAATCACTTCCTTCTATTTATCTTGGATTTAAAATATGGATTATTTTTGTATTCAAAAGATTTGCCCACAAATTTTATTAAAAACTAAATCATTTGTAAACTATGGATTTATCTTTGATTTTTATTTTTATGCATTTTTATAATTACTTTTAGAATTTATTTTTCAATCTTCACTTTTATATTAAAGTGGTATTATTAAAACTTTATAATTAATTTTTTTTAAGAAGATAACATGAACGTAGTTTGACAAACTAGTAATTCTAATGTGATACGGGGTCGTTTTAGAGGTCTGGACTCAGAAATATGGGGTACGGTCCCCAATATTCCGGATTGCGAATTCCTCAAATTGTTGCAGCGGCTTTCGGGTGAAACGCCGGAGAAGACGAAAATGACCGCCGGATTGCCATTCGCAATCACAGCTGCTCCAAATCCGCTCTTTCAGTTTCAGACTACTCATCATTACAATATCCGTTCAACCGAGACGCATATGCGAATTCAAAGCATTCAATCACAATTGCCTTACAGTTCTACGCCACTCTCCTTCTTCTCCGTGAGGAAGACTCGCTCAATTTCAGATTCACCGCTCTTTTCAGTGGCATGTAACTCTTCTTCACCTCCGCCTTCTCCCAGAAGATACACGCCTTCAACCAGGCTTTACGTCAGTGGTTGATTTTCTTTCTCCCAATTGTTTATTTAGGCGTAATTTTGCTAGAGACAATTTGGATTTATTGAATGATTTCAACTTCACGCCTGCAGGACTTTCATTTCGGACCACTGAAGAGAGCTTGCGAAATGCTTTTAAAAGCTTTGGCCAACTTGTAGAAGGTCGTCGATTAGTACTCTTGTGTATTCTGAATGTTCCATCTTGTCTCTATAGTTGATATCCGGCGCTAACTGTTATCAATTGTTATGAATTTCAGTCAATTTGGTGATGGATAAAGTAGCCAATAGACCAAGAGGATTCGCTTTCCTCCGTTATGCTACTGAAGAGGAATCTCGAAAAGCTATCGAGGGAATGCACGGCAAGGTAATTTAAATGCACAATGGATACTCTGTCTATTTCTTCCAAATGAGTGTAGTTTTCATAATGCATATTGTTTTCTTCTGTGTTGTATTTGTTATCTATTATCCTCTTAATCGCCAAAAATCGACTTAAAATGCTCTTTTCTTATCCACTGTAGTTTGCAGTACATATGACTCGCTGTCTAGAAGTATATCTCATTTAGTCATCATCTCTAGCCGAAGACGGTAGATGCATCCATAAGAACTGTAAATAACTATAATTTAGAAATTGCGAAGTTTGATTCCATTACCTGCCATCTTGAGCAAGCCTTTCAGTATCTATGATATAAAATCATAGCAATTAAAACCCTCCAGTTTAGGCATTTCACAAAGCAGCAAGAAACCTTGATCTCTATAAATTTAGATAGAAAATTGATATCTAGGTAGGAGAAGTTGGATGTAATAGTTTTAAGGTAACATTAAGAGGATATAAGGTAGCGTTCATCCAGTTAGTCTTAATCTTGCTCCTTTCGCAGCTGTGGAAAATTATAACTGTTATACCTTCAAACGAAAAAAATGAACTGCTTCAGTGGATAGTTAATAGTTGAATGCAGATCTAATCATTTGTTATAGGACATCGAACGTGTATATATCAGCAGGTAGATTACTTGTCATCGTTAGGTTAACACTGTTAGGAGGAACAGAGCCAATTAATTAAACCTGCCCCAGCCATCGATTTTCTGTTTTACTACATTCAAAACCTTGGATGGAACTCACTAGACATTTGTACATGATCTTATAATATCGAAGAGGCATTGTCTCTTCCCCTGTCTCCTCAGCCAAGTGAAACTTACCAGCAGGCAGTAACTAATTCACTCCCTATTTCTCTCCTCCTCAAAGCTTTCTTATTTACAATCACTTACCTAACAAACTAACTAGTTCCCATTAAATATAAAGCAACAGTAACCAATATAGAAGATTCTTGAAGTATCTGCAAAATGACATAAAAGTGTAAGTAAGCTTTTTTAAGAATTATGTCGAAATATGGAAATTATAAATAAATTTCACAAAAGTAAGGATGTAAAATTGTCCTGGATTTTCTTTAGGTTTAAGAAATTCTAGAATTCCTTTAGATAAGAATGAACCAATAAATAACTAAAATATTTAGGCTCTAAGGATTTCACGCCTATAAATAGGAGGTGTGGCACCATAGGTAAGCCAAAAAAAAGTAGGAGAGCTAGAGAGAAACATAGAATGAAAAGTGAGCGAGTGTGTCTTGAGAAAGTGAAAAAGTATTCATTCGAAAGTATCAATCTTTGTACATTCTTAATAAAAGATTCTTCTTTCAAGAGATTATCTCTCTTCCTTTTGGGCCAATTTCTTCCATAGTTTCAACTAACTTTGGCTAAGGGCAAACGTGTTTAAAACAAAAGCACGGTTTTTTTTTAAATCTTCAAAAAGATTTTTATTATTTAACTAAATACTACGAGAATTTTGAAAAATACTTTTAAGTAATTTTTCACCCTTCTAAAAGTGAGTCCAACTCACCACCACTGATGGTCATTCTCGTCTTTGTCGTTGGACTTGATATTATAAATAAACCATGTGGGAGGCTTATGAGGCCTATAAAACACTTCTTAAACCAAAATATCAAATGTTTCTTGATTTTTCGGCATGTCCTACATAATTAATTGCAATAAAACTCAGCATAATTTAATATGGACTTGGAAGAGAAATGATTAGAGACATATCATGGTTAGACCCTAATTGCTTGCTTGACTTGTCATAAAACGATAACTGTTTAATGAACTTGTTATATGAAAGGATTTATTTTTATTTAAACTCAGACAACACTAGATTCAATAAATTCACGTTTTTAGCGAAAATATTCCGAGTTCCATAACTGGCCAAATTGCTGTTAAGTATGTGGCACTTTTTGGCCTCGAGGCTTCCTCCAATTTGTAGTGACAACTATTTTTGTCGAAGTTAACAGTCAGAGAACTTATTCCCCGGTTTATTTGATGGATATACCCTCCCCACCTCTTCCCATTGGGAAGCATGAATTGATATGATATTCTCTTCTCGGGTTCCATGGATAAAATTCCGATGCCACCTCAAGGAAAAAAGGCTACTTTTGAAATCAAGGTTATAGCTGGGAGGGTCTGATCTATTCTAACTGATTATGGTTTTTTTTTTCTTTTTTTTTTTTTTAATAATAATTTTATTATCTGTATATACACACACATATATTTTTAATAAAATAAAAAAAGAATCTTTGATGATCTTGTTGTCTTAAATTTATTGGTGCATGCTATTTTCAATCATAGTAGCACCCGTCATGGGCTAATAGGGGAACTTTGGTTTAGTTTCTTGATGGCAGGGTGATTTTTGTGGAAGTTGCAAAATCCAGGTCGGAGCTTCGCCAAGGCCTTAAAGAAAACTCTAGCTAATTGCTAGTACATGGGGAGTCGCTGTTTCCCGCAAAATTCAGATTCATTTTTAAAAGAGCCATAACTTATTTTTGGAATATCCATAATATGCAAATCAATGGGCTCTCTGGTTGTTATTAGTATGAGAAAGCTTGATCTTGATTGTATGATTATGATATAGTCAAAGTGTATTTCAGGAGCAGCGTTTTCTGTTGAAATTTTATCATCGGGGATTGGTCAAGTTGATCACCTAACCGAATATGAACTTCTGAGACATGAGCTATGGTCAAAGATCGCAGGTTGAAACAAGAATATGAATGCTTAAATCCTGAGAAGCGCATATTTTTAGAAATAATAAGAGGACTTTTAGGGTTGTCCATACCGGACATGTACCCGTGAGATTGAGAGTATGACATCATTCGAAACAAACAAGGAGAGCCCTCCCGTTTCTTCCCTGCTAAATTCTCCCTCCTTTAGCAAGGAGAGATGTATTTAGGGACAAATCAAGGATTCCTATTATAATCACAGGCACCTACCAAGTTTTTACTTTTAATTAGACTAATAAGTCAGTTTTTGTACTTGATTGTTCATGAACCATCAGTGTAATGCATATTAAGACTGATAATTGCATGATATATTGATAAATGTGGCGGTCAAGGATGGATAGCTCCATCAAACTTCAAGTGGAGGAGGAGAACAAAGGAGGGATTTTTCCATTCCTTTGGGTCTGTGCTATATTACTTTAGTTGAGGGTACGAAAGTGAATAAAATAATTTTGAATTAATAACACGTGGAGGGTGGATTGGATTCTTGGAACTTGGAGGGTGGATTCATTTGTCCCGAAAGTGCTCTTCAATCTATACCTTCGGGAAGATTTAATATTTGACCGTTGAACAGTTTGGCCTTCAAATTGAACCATTTCCACCGGGGAGTTTAAACCAAGTTTGTTCAAAGACAGGTTAACATTAATCGTATCTCTCTCTTTCAAGCTCTATTCGCCGAGATATCAAACCTTTCCATTATGAAGATAGAAATAAAAACCTCCAAAATTAACATTTGCAAATATGTCAAAAGTCATGGAGCAACCCCGTTCTCTGTTTTACAGAATGAATAGTTGTCACTCGAATATCCCCCCACCCACAATGTTAAATCAAACTTGGCTCCCCCTGTTTGTTTACCTTAGATGTGATATGCTACAAATCAGGCAGAAACCCATGTCAGAACATCGTTGGTTATTTGCTTTTTATGGACCTTAAATCTGTTGCTGAACCAATTCCCCTATGATTTTGCAGAAGCTAGGCTACGAGCAAACTCGAGCTCTCCGACCCTCTCTCTCTTCTGAAACAATCAGCGCAGAGCTTGTATCTCTCTGAGCCAAGCATCTCTTGTAAGGCACAAACCCCTTCTTACTCTCATTTGCATTACCTCTTCCTACCAAACAAGGCTCTTGACATGGGCTCTGGGTTTCATTTTTATCCTTACTGGGGAAGCCAGAACATGAATCCGCACAAGAACTCTCCAGGGAATTGTCATTTTGGATCCTTTCTTCCATAACATGGTCAGTACATGTTCCAGCTGAAGTTTGATCAGATGGAGCTAGATAAAAATATGGTACATTTTGATACAAAGACCAACAAGTTTGAGGCGCATTAGGCATGACCTTAACATAAGGGACACTTTTTCCCTGACTCCCTAAGGTTAACGTAGGTGCTCCACCAGTTGACATATTCCAATCACCATTGTTATCCATTCCAAGAGCCAAACTTACATCCATATGCTTTGAAGACAGTATCTGAACAGGCTTCTCACCATACCCTTTACAATTATTCTTACTGTCACCATCAAATGCCAACGATTTAATGACTTCAAAATCATGAGGGGATGGTTGTTTGTCATCAGTTACCATTACTGTCCTTCCAAAAAGCTTTATGCTTCTAACAGGAGAATGCAACTTGTTATCCGCTTCCTTACATCCTGGCTTGAATTTCTGAATAGGCAAGAGAGAAACAGAAAGAGAAAAAAAAGGGTTAGATCCTAACTTGTCATCAGTGAGGAAATGAAGTGCGAGATTAAAAGAGCATCTCAAATTACCAGAGTTAAAAAGTCTTCTGGGAACCGCCCTGACGATGATTCGAGTGATAGCATTCCTTTTTCTTCTCCTCCATTTGATTTTGAAGGAAGGTACAGCTCCCCCTTCCTAATAGGGGATCGTCTAGTTGACTGCATGTCAACAGCTTGTGAAATAGGTGATGGGCATCTATTATGTTGCTCCGAAACCGCAGAAATTTGGTCATCCGAACTAAATGCAGTCAGTACAGATGTGGGTGATTGGGTCTCTTTTTCAGCAAGTGATAGGTTTGGGGATGGAGACCTCTCTGATTCTCTTGCAACCGATATTGCGTTAAGAGAATCGACTGCTTTGCGAGGGTAAGGATGCAGTGGCTTCCTTTTTGGTCGAGGTGGAGGAATCTCAATTGGGTTAATGGAGCTCTCATTGCTACCACTAGACTCCCGCACGACCTGAAGCACAGAAGACAACATAAAATTAAGGTCAGAATGGTTGCTCAAAACGTGTGTAAGAAAATTGCGTAAAAGGTTTGGTGACAATCTATTTTGGTGATAAATCCACTATCATCCCCTTCATATTTTGTTTGTTAATGATTTCATTTTTTGGGAATACTAAAACAAAAGGCATTTTTGACCTTAGAGAAGAATTTCTGAGCATGGCTTCGGATCTGAACAGCTGTTTTGGTGCCTACATGTTCTGCAGGAAGATCAAGGTAACACTAAATGATGGGTTGGGTATTGCAAATACCAGATTCATACATTTGATTTCAAACTGCCTTACCTTTGATCTGACGCCAGCCACGACCATAGAGTTTCAGAGCTTCAAGGAACCTCTGATGCTCTTCCTCTGTCCATTTTTCCCTTTGTTTTGAAATAGTGTAGGGCTTCCTAACCTGTTCATACATTACAATTCCATTACAATTCAGACCCAAACCCTTCCAGAAAAGAAAAAGAAGCGAAGAAATCATAGAAGTAAATTTTGTTACCTTCAATGCATTTTCATTGCCATAGGAGGATAGGGAGCTAACTCGCATCAGTGGATCCGACTGTGCCCCATCATTGGATAGGCAATTATTAGCTGCAATTGAGCCGTTGGACAGTGTGCCTTCATTCTTTTCCTACATTCCATATTGAAACAATAAATACCAAAAGTTGGAGACCACAAACAATTGAAGCTAACAATTCTAGAATTCCATCATCAACTAACAGCAACCCATTTCATAAACGATAACCTTATAACCCTTGTAACAATGCAATGCATAGCTCAATATGTTAGCCAGTAAAATAAAAGTGAAGTCTGGAGGAGTACTGAAATGCAGAAGAAGGGAAAAGGCTGGCTTTATCAGTCCAATGCACCAACAGAGAAGGAATCTTATAAATTACATGAGGATCTATTGGTGGCACCCAGTATGACTTCAGCAACAAAAGAAATCAGAACCAAATGAGTAAAAGGACAAGATTTTGGCTCAATTTTGTAGTCAATTACTTCAGTAAAGGACAGAGCGACAGGGGTTAGGTTACTAAAGTGGCAAAAAGATTAAAAGAAAAAAAAGAAACCACCAAGTGAGATATGAGTCCTAAAGAACAGGAATGAATTGGGTACTCAAATCCAAACAGAGGAACGCTCCTAGCAATCAATCAACTCTCACAGAGAAAAATTCCACGTAAAGTTAGAGATTCATCAGAAGACAACAAGAAGGAGGGGAGGAATCAGTCTGTAGGATTTTACCTGGACACCCATTAGCGCTGGCAACAAAACCGGCAAGGAAGTTCAATCTCAAAGTTCACGAAAAAAAGGCCTGAAATTAAAATTTTTATTTTTTTAGGAATTAATCAGATGCCAATGGGTACCCCCAAACCAAAAGCACCACTTCCGAAATTAGTAATCAAAATTAAAGTTGTGCAGAGACCCAGTAAAGAGCAAATAGATGGAAACAAGAAAAGAAAGGAAACATTCAAGTAAGAGAGACCCCAGAATAGAAGAATTAGAAAGAAAAAGAGTAAGAGTAGAAAGGACAAACCTGGTAAGCCGATTGGGAATGAATGGATAGATTCTGGGTAGAAGAAGAATCGAAGGTGAGATTCAGAAAGGAGTAAGTAAGGAGGGAAAGGCGAGGAAGAAGAAGAAGAAGAAGAATCGAGAGCAGTATAGAGAAAAGCAGGAGATGGGATTTGAGAGAGAAGGCATAATAAAAAGAAAAGAGAAAGAGAAGAGAAGAGGAAGGAAGAGGAGAGGGTGACACGTCAGACGCATATATTTTGGGGGTTTTATTAATTCCACATGGAAACCTCCAGAAGGCCTTCTAAATCTTGTGGCTGAGCTTCCACTTTGCCAGGTACACGCGTCACTCTCTCGCCCCACCCTTTTCTTTTTTGCTATTAGTCTTAGTTATCAATTTTTTTTTTTTTTTTTTTTTTTAAGTTTCATTTTTAAAAAAATTAAAGACAGATATTTGAGAAATATATTTGTGGAAGACATTGAAGCCTGAAGAGAGGGGTGGGCGGATATAATCATAAAATGCGAAAGTAAGAAATAAGAATATTATAATAAATTAAAATTTATAATTATTATTAACTGAAAATTAGATATTTTAGGGTGGTGTTGACAGCTTTGAGGAGATGGGGGGG